>VSDK01021272.1:274573-315330 GCA_009767595.1 Symbiodinium kawagutii
TATGTGAAAGTTTTGCCCCCCCAGCCACTGTATGGCAGCTACGGTGCTCCAGTTACTGTCTTACACTTAGTGTGCTACAAATAACGTGTTGCAGTTGCTGTGCTGCAGTTGTTGTGTTGGCTTGCTTCACCAAAAAGTATTCTTTATCCAATCAACGCCAAACAGTGCCTGCTAAAAATTGCTGTTTCGTGGGTGCCCGAAACGAGCCCTTAACCATACATATATATATATATATTCATATATGTAAATATTGTGTAAATAAACAAACATGTATATATATATGTACATATATCCATTGTGAACACGTATATATTGGAAAGATATCTATATATCTACATTAAGAACATGTATACAACATTATTACTATATATATAATATATGTATATACATCTAAAACATCTGTATATGAACCAAAAAACAAACAGCCAATGGTCTTGGCTCTACTTCCCTGGAGTGGCCAGCATTCGCAGCAAAATATGGCCTTTGCGAATTGAGGATCTTCTGCATCCCATCTTTGAGTTACGACTCATTCCCTCATGCACATTAATTATAGTACGTATCTACATCATAATTTGATGGCTTGGAATGGTGTGGAATAATGATATATGTGCGACTTAGAAAACCATGGCTTTGACATGCTTTGACGCAGTCACTTCTGCTTGGTATCTTTGTCAGCCAGGGATCAACCACGCCGAAACCGCCGGTCCTGGCTGTCCAGTTCTTTACAAAAAGTATCAGCAATGGCTTTGAGCAAAGGCGGGCGCATCAGGATGGCTGTCCATAGATGGCTGCCCTGCCGGCATGTTCTGTGGGGGCACCAGAAAATCTTGAGGGATCCAGGCAATCCATGGCTACAAACCCAAGGGCATCGAGGCGACCGGGCGTGGGATGGGGAGCAGGTTTCCACAGCACCAATCAGCAAGTGCTGAGATTGAAAAAGTGTCTGGTGCCATCTGGCGCCCCTCTCCTGATCTTGTTGAATAGCCTTGGGGGCTGTGCCAAGCCCTGGATCCCTTGTGATTCACCATTGAAATCCAAAGACTTCGTGGACATCGACTCCTCTGCAATCCACCCTTTCGGTGGTCATGACACTTCAATTTATTGTTTCATCCCCTTGGGTCCATGGTGCTTTGAGATGAAACGTAATAAATCATAGCAATGGCTTCCAAACAAAGCTACACGCACCTAGTCTGGAACACGAAAGAAGTGGAGCATTGCAAACCTGACGTCACCCCTTGAGCAATTGCAGGAAGTGGTCTTGGCAGCTGGTTCTACTTACTAATCAGTAGGTTTTACTGGATAGCCCAATGCCCCCTAAAACCTAACTTAACACCTATAATGATCCAACAACAAGAGCTTCTGACACGCCTGAATTCAATAGACTTGCCAAAGACAAGGACTTCTGATCCAGACTTCGGTACCCAGTGGTCCGAAGTTTTGAGACGCTGGCTGGTACTGACGAATTTGTGCCCATCCTCTTTTTCGACTCTGGGGGTCCACGTCTGGGGCATCTTGCTGGCAGTCCAGCGAAGCCGTTCGGTTTGCTTGTGAGGATTCCTGCATCATGAGCTATAATCACCACACTTTCCCATGTATATACTGTATATATATATATACATACATATATATATATATATATCTATCTATCGATCGATCTATCTATCTATCTTTCTATTTCCTTTCTACGGCACGGATCAGGAGAGTGTACATGATTTCCGTGAATGCTATGTTACAAGCGATGGTTTGTTGTCCGCCCTTCGTGTGGAATCGGATTGGTGGGGGGGGTGAGACTATGCGTGAGATACAACTACAGCGGCGCCATGATTCATTCAAAAAACAACACCTGAACTGCCAGAACTAGTGGCTTCCTACTAAGACTGACCTTCATGGTGGTTATGGATAAAAATAGTTAAGCCTGATGAATGAAGGCTGATGATGGCGAATAAATGATCCTAATGAGCAATACTCATGGCGACCAGTGGTTCGTCATGGCTGAGGTCAATACTAAGGAAACTTCACCGACCGTCTTCGGGGTATCAATGGATTCCCAGCAATAGCCATCCACCAGAGCCTTAGGAATAACAATTCTAGTGTTGGGAAACCTGCCATTTCGGGTGTACCCCTTCACATTCAGCGAATTTTGATGATCTTCCTTGGTGTATTGAGTTGGTTCTTAGCTACCCCGGCAGAAATTAATACAAGTAAATATGAACAGATTAATCAACTGGTGAATCCTTGAAGTGAGGTATCATTAATCCCGCAATATGATAAGATTTGAGGTGAATCCTAAGCCCTCAATGATGGTGACGAAGCCGTTCACACAGTTACTGTAACAAACTTTGTTTTGGGGACTCAACTCTGGAGCTGCCATGATGACATTCAGATATATTAAGAGAACACATCAGCTGTTCATTGCTACGACGGCCATGGCGCCAGCCGGGGGTGAAACCGCCGTCAGCGAGTGGCATCACTTCACTTTCGGAAAGATCTTCCCCCCCTGCCAATGGAGGCGGCCACAGGGTGGGAGCCACCTTTGTTGTGACAAATCTGGTGGCAAGAAACGATTTTCGAAATAAAAACCATAAGCCAATGCATAAAGGATGCATTGTGCTTACCGGCTTCAGTTTGGGGTCGCTATTTCGGGCGCGAGTAATGAACGATATGGGTTTGAATATCTTTGAATTGAGAGGAAACAACAGAACACTGAAATAAACATTTGGAACTGATTGACAATGTGGATCTAATCAGTTCTAAACATGTGGATCTAAACTAAGGGGATTGGCAACCGTTTAGAACTGATGGAACCCGCTTCATCGGTGGTCAGTTAAGAGTGTGGCCAAGGCATTGCTTGCCCCATGTGCCGCCAAAGCCGCCCGTAGCTTCCATGTAGAGGGTCCAGATCAAGATTCGGGATGGCTATCATAATTTCATTGTCATCTGATTAGTGCTGTCAACCCCTCTAAAACATATGAGCCAATCAACCAACCATCCCAAATATTGGGGAAAATCAAAAAAATGGCAACAAGCACTTTGGTTGCAGTGGCGGTACTACTTGTGATACCGCCTTGACAGGCTGTGAAGTTGCTTCTAGCAATAGGAAAGAAAACGTGAACCTTGCAACGTATCTATGTGTACATGTACACAGTTTGTAAACATATACATGCCCCGAAGTAACAGAATACATAGATAGATTATTCTGTACTGCTACCCTGCATCGGGCAATAAAGGCAACCATGGAATTTTCTCCGAATCTGGAAGCCGCTGCATGGGACAGACATATACGTAATCAAACACTATCTACATATAGTATCTACAAATATAAATGTGCATGTAGATATGATATCTACATATATAGATATAGATATAAATACATATACGTATACACAAAAATTTGACGAAACTCAATAAACAAATATAGTTGTACATATACACGTGAAAAATATGTGCATTAATATGTATACACATGGGTATAGATAAAACAAAGATACAAGCCAATATATATGTATACCTTGGGAACTTTATACCTGCTTTTTTTTGGTTATTTTTGAATAACCTGGTTATTCTGGTTGATCCCCAAAAAACCTGGTTATTTTAAAAAAACCTGGTTATTTCTTAATACCCTAAAATTCATGATTTCTATGGGAATCCCTAACCATCCGGAACCACACAACTCATGCATGATCGCGACATAAACGAAAGTGAACACCATCATGTAGAGCATTGGCTCAATAAGATAGTTGTTGTTAGATGTGATGATCAGCTTAAGCAACATATGCTCTGGTATGGTTTCCATCAAAGGGATCAACTTCCACGATCACGTGCAGGAACACCAACATATCCAAGACCAAGACAGCTCATATTTCAATAAAAGTGAATTTGTAAGCGATGTAAACCTTTATCATGCTGACCTGGGAACCAAACAATAGCTTAAGTGCCACCGGGTACAACCAGCTAGCATCAACTAGCACCAAGTAGCACCAACTAGCACCATTAGCACCAACCTCCATGAACCACCTCTCGACCGCTCGCTGGCTGGTCGGTGACGACATGGTGGTGGAAGCTGACATCATCAAGATGTCCGGGCACCCATTTTTGGCGCTTCGGGGCGCTGGTGACAGGGTTTCGGTTCTTTGACCGGCTTTACCTTGGGCGGCTGGTGCTTGACCGGCGGAAGTGGGTACCCGAACCCAATCGAACCCAATCCCGGAACATAACAATACAGGGGTAAAGGGTTATCAGTGGATATGCTGATATAGAGGGATCCCAACGAATCAACATATATGAAAACAACCAGTTCGCTGATAACATTTTTTGGCTATAAAAAACATCACAAAAAATAACAACAGTTTTGGAAAAGCATATTTAGAATATTCACGAACCTACGCATTAACAAGATAAACAACGCATAGTTGACCTTAGAATATCTTTACGGGTGATGACAGGCTTGAGGGCCAGTGAAAAAGTTTACTTCAGTAAAGAGGTTTTCACCAGGAATATTCAATGGACCTATGTTGGCTTAACCCGACATAGGTTTAATTACTACAACCATCTGTTTGCGGCAATGACCACCAAACAAATCAAGGTTGAGGGCCTGTGGTTTGTGAGACAGGGTTTCACTAAGCCTGCTGGTCAGATTTGGTTGGCTCAAATTCCGCGTTGGTGCTGTTGGCGTACTGGTGCAATGGACTGCACTGGCTTGGCCCAGGAATGGGAGAGCGTAAGCGAAGTGAGGGATGTTGTCAGACAACATCAGTTGCTTTTGTTGAAAGGCGATGACCAGAAGTTTGTGGAACCCACTAGGCTCAATTGCGTAAAGAACGCGGCCGTGCTCAAACCTGTTTTGAAACGCCTCGCGGATACCCCTGCGTGGCGTTTGCCCCACCTTGATGGCCTGCAGCGTGAAATCACCATGCTGATGCACAAGCTGGGATTGACTGCAGGAGCTACATCGGTATACCAGCCGTCTGTGGAGCTGAAGAAACTCTTGGGCGTGGTCAAGCGCAAAGCCTATCGCAAAGAAGTGACCAAGGACCAACGCTCAGACAAAAACATATATTGATTGTTGACAATGGTTGACAACTAATTTGTTAGCGTCTATGTTTGTTTTACGACTGGCCCTCAACCCGACCCCCTAATGACCCATAGGTGTAAGGAGGGAACCCAACCTATCAGAAATTTGTTTCCTCCCTGGCAGGACATTGCCTTTCACGAGTTGCTCCTCATTCTGGATCCGTCTTTGGAGGAGCGATACGTGTGTGGATCTGCGTGTGGCTAGCATCCAAAACAAGTATGTGTTGATAGATTATCTCAAAAGCGTATAGTCTGTGGCCTACGTTCCCGAGGAAAGTTGCGTGTAATAAGGTTACATACCAGTTTGGCTTAGAATGTTTCTCTTAAAACAAGGTTAAACCAAATAAACTATATGTTGGGAAATGTTATGCATGCATTCCGATTTAGCAACAACGGCAGCAATCAACTTATAGACCTTTTGTATTTCCAAGGTTTGCAAGTTTATTACATGATGATCCAACCCATGCAGGATTACATCGAGCAGTACATGTCCACCCGATCGTACCAGAAACTGCCACATGTGGACGATGGTGAACAGTGGGAAGCTGATCCAGATGATGAGGCCACCCAAAAAGAATTTGATGATTTCAAGCTCTGGTTGGACTCAACTACTTCGAAGCCATCAGCTCCAGATGATGAGTTGCTGAAGAGGGACCCATCTTCCGCACCAGCTACAGTTGAACCATCTGTGCCACGCAAGTGCCAGTGCGAAGACAGACCATGTATCTTGGTTGGAATTCATTAGCTTATGTTGAATGTTCAAACCTCATAAAATGAAAAAATAACATATAACCTGGATCCAATGATGGTGGTTCAACAATGGCATATACCGCCACCCAGGTAGGCACGAGCGCATCGAGATTCTGAAGAAAATGATCTCGGACAAGATGCAGACTCTCCATGAAAACCTGTGCAAACCTCAGATGCAAACCAAAACCAAAAGAGGTAGCATGCACAAGCTGGCACTGCACACATGTATACACTGCCGTGCGTGTGATAGCATGTGGAAACATGGAATTACATCCAATTACATCAACATTCTAGGCTCAGACATATCAGTCATATACAACATATACACTTGATATCATGTTAAGATGTGGCCTTGTCAGTGCGTCAGCTGGGAGATCAGACTTCTGCATATGTTTTGGTTCCGCTCACCATACGCGAAAGGTTGGTAATGTATTTCATCACTGGACAAAATACTTTGAGTACAAGTTCTTTACGCTACAATTCTGCTGACATAGAATTCTTTGCCAACCGTTTGTCGCAAAAGCCGAGGGAATCCAGCGCCGCTGCACAAGCTTCTCAAGATGCCCCAGGCTGGATATGATGCGGCGAGGGTGTTGGATATCGTTTCATATGTCATGTTTGTTTTTTTGTCATCAAGATCGAACTCTTTAAAAAAAACAACATAGAAACATTTCACCTATACTCTCAAATCCCGGATCAGCTCCATTCAGCTCCATCGGTTCATGGTCAGTGAACTTTCATTCCGGTCCTCGTCGGTATCTGTAGCCTAATTTGATGGCATTCAATACGAAATATTTTTTTAGATTTGTCCTTACGAGAGTGAAAGTCAATCAGCATATGTTTGTTGTATGTAATTTTACTTGTTTGAAGAATCATAATGAATGTAGGCTGCTTGTGGTTACAAGTAATCAATCATACATATACACTTGTTATGACCAATGACTGCCCAAATTGATTATGTCATCATTTGCCTTCCATTCTGCCAGGACCCGCCATCGAAGCTCCAGCTACCGATGTGCAAGACACGCTCGATATGTTCCTCGGGCTCGAAGACCATCCCTTGGAGGTGAGCGCGTCTCAGGCCCCATTGGACGAATCCCAGGAGCAATTACCGTTGCCGCAATCAGAGAAATTTTCCTACTTTGAAGTCGATGGTGCCACTACAGCTCTTCCAGCTTCGAAACCAGCACCACCGATGGCTAGCAATGATGCTGATGGACAAGAGCAGGCTGTTGATGTGCAAACATGTGTTTATGTTTTACGTTAATCACTTCTTAGCATGTCAAGTTCATCTACACATCCAAGACTTTACCGCAACAGTGGTTTAATGTTGTTTATTACTACTATATACTTTGGGATATATGTTGTACAAATTATTCGATCTATGTTTTCCAAATTATCTAAACATCGTACCCGTACCCACCTGGACTCATCGCATGCATCGCTGCAGGTGCTGACTCGACAGGATCAGCTGAAACTGAAGCAGTCATTGAAAGCAGGTGACCAGGATGAAAATGACAATGATAAAGGTAATGATGAAACTGCACAGGATACAAACATGAACGATGAGAAACCACAAGCCAAAGGAAAGGCCAAAGCAAAGGCCAAAGCAAAAGGATGTGCCAAAGCTAAAGCGACGGCAAAAGCAGACAGCAAACCCAAAGCAAAAGCAAAGAACAAGGCGCCAAAACGAAAGGCTGCTGCCAAGAAGAGCAAGCAGGAGCCCGAGGCCAATGCCGCTGATGATGATGAAGGTCAGGCTGTTTCTCCTCATGATCCCCCATCTGCAGATGAAGGTCCTGATCCAAACATCCTCACACCCAAGAAAAAATTGTTTGCTGACGATCATGATGACAATGCAGATGAGACTGCGTCCAGTTCAAGTGGCCCCAATTCCAATGTCGACATGGAGAAGACGTTTGTTGACCCCAAGACTGGCGAAACAATGACCTTGAAACAGTTGTTTGACAGTTATGTACCTGGGGCATACTCGAAAAGCAAACCCCCCAAGAAGGAACCTGAAGCCGTGATTGAGGAAGAGAAAAAGAGCACCAAACGCAAGGCTGGATCCCCCAAGCCCAAAGCCCGTGGCAAAGCCAAGGCCAAGGTGAAGGCCAAAGCTTCCGCTGCCAGTGCACCCAGTGCACCCACCGAAAAGTCTCCCAAGAAGCTGACATCTCCTTCCATCAAAAAGGAGCAGAAACGTAGGAGAAAGCAGCAGGCAGAAGTCACGCAAACCACAGGGCAGGATTTGGAGGACAAGCTTATGCAAGCAGTCTTGACCAAGCATGTCAGGGACACCGATGGGATGGAAGGCGATGATGTCAAGACAATGTGCAAGGCTGCCTACCCCTCTAGCAACAAGGTGGCTAACCTCAGCTCCTACTGGACCAAGCTTGATCAAGGAGCAGTGGGGGTGATGACCAAAACGGGTGCTACGTGGACGTACTTTTCCTTCAAACACAATGTGAAGTGGCACGTCAACATGACATTGGCGTATTGCTGTGCAGGTATGTTGGTCACTTGCATGGTTGCGAGAGTATATGTTTTGTTTTAAAATCTTTTTGTGTGTATCTTAAGATGGCAACAAATGATAAACTTGAAATTCAACAACATGCACTGTATGTTAGCGTTTGTTTCCTTAGGAGTTTATGGCTGAATGGTTACAAACAAAAACTCATATCACTAACTATCATCAATTGTGTTCACCAGTTGGTTTCGCAACAGGCATGATTAAAAAATATCTTATTAAATATAGTTTGGGCAATATGCATTAAGCAATCACTAGTTTTCTGGGTGGGAACATGGCCACCATTTGTTTCCACCAAGGCTGCATGGATGCTGGACCATGAGAACGAGCTGGCTGATTACAAGAGTCCGTTATCGAGTTTCCAGAAGGAGGTGACCAAGATCAAGTTCAACGCCAACATGGTAGCCATTCAGTTTTTGGAATCTCATCGCAAAAGCGAAACTTCTTAGGTGAATGCGCTAGGGAATAGGTACCTTCGTCCAACCGTCTTTTCAATCAATCAGCTCATGAATCAATCCATCAATAAATCAATCAAGCAATAAACTTATCAATCAATACATCAAAAAAAATAATCAATCAACCAAGCAGTCAATCAATCAACTGCATTGGCTGTTAGAATGTTCATTTTCTGGTGGACTATCGTTGGACTTCTGAGGGTAACATCTCAAGTGCAGTCCGGCTTCTGAGCAAGCCCAATATCAAGATGCGCTGTTCCAGTGCCTGCTTGCCTTAGATGTGGGGCGGGGGATGCACAGGCTGTGCTGAACAACGGTCAGTGTGCATAGGTTCCACCAATGTTTCATGTGAATCAAATATCATTGATATCAAAACGTACTCATCCAAGGAAACAATAATATGATAAGACCGAACTGTGAAGGCTTTTTCTCATGTCTATCTATTTATTGGTCATCGAGTCATCTTGAACTTTTGCTTTTGAACCAGCCTGTGCGAATGCCAGATTTCCCCATAGAAGCGATCTGTGGGCTGGCGCTTCCACGATGGCAAGCGGTGAGACCAGACATGGGGAGAACCTCATGCCCGCAGCCATGGAAAAAGTGTGGAACTGTTCTTGGCTCTCACCTCTTTCCCTTCCCAATCCATGTTGTGGACCACTACTTTGAAAATATTGGGATCAACTCAGCACGCTACATCATACTTTTATGCTACCACAAAGATCCTGGGCAACCAATGAGTAGCCAAATATATGTGATTTTCTGGTGAAAACCCTCTTGCGTTGCTTAAGGTAGGCATGTCCAATCGTGCGACGCATGCCGCTCCAAGGTCAGATAATGCCTTCTCTTCGAGGCAACAAATGGGCAGCCAAACGGGGGTTGCTTCCTGATGCGTCGAGTCTTCTCGACCTGTTTAACTGGCCGGGAGGGTTGCAATCGGTTTGGTGCAAAGATTGTTCACTAACTATGTGAAATTCTTTCTTGTAGTCATGTTAATGCGGCGAAAAAAAAGTAACTAATACAAAAGCATATTTTTTCACTATATACAATGTACGACGACTGAATGCAGCCTTGTTGCAGTCCATGTCTTTTGACAATCGTCGCTCATGCCGCACAGCTGCCATCAGTCCTCAGACCAACGGTCCCGCTGCTCACTGGTCAACCAACACTAGCTCAACCTCACAGGCTTCAGCAGAATAATTGAATATACCTATGAAGAAGATTTGTTTCCACTGGATCGGATGCCATACCGATACTGGAACAACCCATGTACAACATTAGAATCTTCAAGGTTTCATTGCATGGGATAGTGTCGGGATACCGCTGGTGCACTTAGTCTTTGTTCCTCCGATCATGGCTCCCTCGAACCAGTTTGTCGATGCGCTTTGCTGGCGACTCAAACAAATCGGCGCTCCAAAGGCAACCTCTCTCAACAGAACGGTGCAGCTGCGCAGTGTCGTTGAACATGGGTTTGATTTTTGGGTTGAATTTATGTCCCAACTATAAAATCTTGAAGCTTATGATTTATCTCAGGTATTGATGCTCGCTGTACTTTTGGTGATGTGGACAGAGCTGGGCATCGATTCTTCGCTGGAGGACTGGTGAAATGAAATTGAGCATTTGGTCAAACATTTATCATTGTGGTTCCAACCAGCTTTGGTTTGTTCTATAAATAGGATCCCATATGATATAAACATAATAACAAAATCATTTTCACAACCAACACATGAACATATGATAGCGCAATCGAATGAAAACTTGAGACTGATTGATTCCTTTCAGTTACATGTACGTGTGGATTAGTGGTCAATATGCGTGGCGTACCCAACTTCATTCCCTCAGCTGGTATATCCATGTGCAACATTGCAGGATCGTGGCAACTTCCAGTGGTTGGAGTTTTTTGCGGGCCAAGCAGAAGCTACGAGGATGTTTTCTTACGGAGGGTACCGCACAGGAAAACTTGACCTCAACTACATGCAAGCTCGTGATGAATTCCATCAAAACCCTATGGATCTTGCAAGTGATGCTGGCATGGGGCGATTTGTCGGCAAGAATTGAAAACATACAGTAACAAGTGTTTCGATTGCCTGGTTTACACAAACCCAGTGCCATTGAATCATTAGTCAGCATAGATTAATCAAAGATGCCAACAATGTTGTTGGTTGTTCTTTTCCACTAATGTGATTACTAAAATAAGATCGATATGAGGTTTACGAATACCAAGTATTAGAGTTTCCTGGGACCATATAGTTTCCAACCAATGTTTGCTTTTCTATACCCGACCGGCTCAGGACAGCAATAGCAACAATACTCCGAGGAGACAGCGTGGATGGGTTCTTGTGCCATTTCGGTTTGAAATGCTCTTCGTTTTCTTCGGTCAACGTGGGTACTTCAGGTCGTTCTCCATGCTGTGGTTATGGGCGCACTGATTACGAATCAGTTCGTAATGGTAATTTGTTGGCATCCCGGAATCTTGGAGGCATGTCATATGAATGTCTACTTAATGGCGCCGCAACATTTCCGTACCACATGTGAAACATATGGAATCTATATTGTTGGCTTCCTAAACTATATATCTACCGATTGATTCCTCAAACACTGCTTGTTTTGTTTGCATCTTGGGATCGGTTGATGGTTGATGATTATGTTTGTTCCATGTGATTCAAAACAACAAACCCTGCCAGCACGATTTCGTGTTTCCATGTTGCCGTACAAATCCAAATAAGGACCATTTTATTGATGATGATCGTGGTGTGCTTGAATGGCACATTCATGGTGGAGCAACCAAACTTGTCGATGTTTGAGTACTACCCTCGCTGGCGTGACTTCATGATGCAGCTGCGTCTCTTTGGTGGACCACATGCAGTTGCTTGATTGCTTTTCTTTATAGCTCCTATCATTCGCCGAACCATACAGCCCATGAAGTTGAACATGATCGGTTGGTAAATCAATCACGTTCACATATGATTTGTTTTGATAGACTTTCTTTTGGTTGAAATTGCAAAGCATGCTGTTATGTTTTCAGAGATGTAACATCGTAGTTGCGCATGGCTACCACTAGTCCTATCATCACAACTGCTATGGGTTTGGTAACTGTTGTTTCAAAACAGATTACACTGAAGTTTGTTGCTTTTGTTGTCCCATCCAAAGTGATATAAACAATTTACTTATGAATTAAGAACTAGAGTTGGTTTATGCCTATCCTAGAACAATGGAAACCCACCACACTCCTCCCAGGTTCACAAAGCCACGTGGCATATGTTCCACTATGGTGGGGCAACGCCAAAGCCTCACTTCGCATTTGCGAACTCTCCGCATGTGGCAAAGCTTTGGGCAGGCCGTATGGTTAATTGGAAGGAAACCAAGGCCAAGCTGCAGCAGCAAGGCAAAGCAGTGCATCTAGTGGACCAGTACATAGACAAGAAAGGAAAACGAAGATGGAAGGGCAACAAAGCTCTACGTGGTTCAGAGTCTGGTACTTACTTGCAACAAAGCACTGCGAAAAAAACAATCATTTGGTAGAGATATACGATGAAACAAAACATGGTTGTTTTCCAATGTTTACAATTCCATAAAGGGTCCCAACTTCAGAAGAAACATAATGTGTCTATTTATGAAACATGTTAATCAGGACAAACGAGAGAGTGAACCGTTGAAAACCAGATCGTCCCTCAAACCTTGGTTCAAATATAGGGGTTGACAATGGTTATGCATAAGGTGAGTACAACACTTTGTATTCCAGGTCATTGGATGACTTTCAGAAGTTACACCAAAATCACAATATCATATGGTATGTGCCTTCTGCCCAGGAACTATCCTCCAAAATTTGGACTACGACTTCTTGAACTATGGTACGATATGATCACTGACAAAAAAGGAATGCCTGTGCTCCCAGACCAGCTTCCGTCAAGTGAAGCTACATTTAGTAGCCTCACCTTCGAGGACTTATGGACAGAAGCTCGAATGAGCTCGGTTGTTCGATATTTGAGGGGTGGTACGAACTTAAGGGTACCTGACTCCTTCAGAGAACTTTTGCCGCAGCGATTGTGAATCCTTGAAATAAAATATGTTGATTTTATCATGTGATTTTCCACCCTAAGTTGGAACATCAACGAAATCAACCAAAATAACCCGCAATTTGAAAATCGGAAAATAACCAGGTTATTTACGTAATATACCCATAAATGATGAAAATAACCAGGTTTGGGGCACGTAATAACCCGTAATTACAACCCGTAATTTCTACCCGTAAAAACGCGTAAAATCCCCATAAATACCCGTAAAATACCCATAAAATTTTATGGGTAATTCCAAAAAAACCTGGTTATTTGCCGCGTAATTTAACCTAAATTTATGTTACTTTATGTTGATTTATGTTGGCTTTTATCAAAACTATGTTGATTTCAACCCTATTTTTTTAGATATGTTGTGGAAATTCAAGGATTCCATGATCAAATTAGCGCAACCAATCGTGTTTTGAAACACGGTGGCGTGGCACAATTCATATCGAGACCTGTCTGAGAAGGTCACTATGCTCAAAAAGAAGGAACTCATGTGCACATGGATCTTTTTTTTTAGCTCGTGGTAACTAGATGTAGGGTTTGGTGCAGCAGACTGTGGAATGTTATACGATTTTCACGGCACAAAACCAAACAACCGGCTTCTGTCCAGTCACCTTGGCTCTAAAGTTTGACGTGTGAGCACAATGTCTCTCGAGCGAGTGGAATCCAGTGGCACCCTGGTATCAAAGGCTTGGAGTACCACCGATATGTCTAAAGGTCTTGAATGGATCTTGCTGAACGGCAAAACCGAACTTCCAGATGATCTCACACAATTGCAGGCCACCGGTGGGATATATGATGTTTGTCATCATTTATGTATAATAGATATGTGTTTTCTTTTTGATCCACATTGGTCACGTGTTTTCTCAAACGTGTTGGAAACACTTATCAACAGAGTTTCTAATACGTTCGGGATTTGCTGAATGTAGCTTGCCTTAACGATCATACCCAACCCACGTTCCCTTCGGTCTCCAGGAGCTTCAGAAGCAGCTTGCTGATTTGGAAGCAACTACGTCAGGAGTCTGAAGCTCAACATGTTCCATAATCTTTTCCATCATGGAGTAACCATGTTGAGAGGCGCCATGGTTTCTGTGGCTGGAAAAAACATCAATCATTCACATATGTGATCCATGAAGTAAGATGCTGTCACAATGATTCAGTTCCGATGTAAAGCTGTGTGAACCTATATCAGGAATCTGCAAGGATCATGTTACATATAATATTGAATGAATGGCTGGTTTGATATTTTGAAAAGGAATATAGCAATTGTACCAGAAACTCTATCAACCGAAGCCTTTGCCACGGCCAGTGCCCTTCTGCAACCGCGCAACCGTTTCTCAGGATTCTTCCTTGGCCGAGCTGGAGCGACTACAATCAGTGGTTTCTAGTATGCATGTGGTGTGTCTGCTTGAGAAGAGGTAATTGCTAAACATCTAAGACACATCTAGTTCGTAAACTCTGCAACTTATTTAAGGTCATATGATACATAGGAGCGGTGTGCTGTTACATAGTATATTGCAAAAATGTGAAACACACATGACATACACAATGATACTAATGACTAAGTATCATTTGTTTGAGCAACCTTGAACAAAACTAGAATCAATTTTCAACAATAAAACGTTGATGCAATTTTAACAAGTATCAAACAACATGATCATATTTCCACACCACTACCCTTCAGCGCCCAAGGTTTGTTTTGTTAGTCATGTTTCATACCAAAGATCAAAGCTGAGGAAATGAAGCCTTTCATTTTTAGTTTTGGGTTATTTGGTAAACACAATGCAATCACTTCCTTTGTGGTGCCTTGCACTCTACACATTCGGCCAAGGCTACACCAGCAAGAGCTGAAGCCCCTGGACGAACCGGACCTGTGGAACCGCTACCTGACACTGTGCCTGCAAGTGAAGAGGAGCTGCAACAGTCTGTGCGTGGTTCCCAAAATGGCGATCCTGAAAAGATGACTGCCCCATCATCCCCGGCATCATCATTGCCCCCTTCTGCATCAAGGGCCGGAGACAATCAAGTCTTTTGATCCGTTGTTGGCAGTAGTTTTGTTTTCTCAAAATATAAGTTTTTCTTTGCCTTCATTGTTCAGTGGTTGACAATTATGAATTATATACTGGACCCATAAGTGTATAAACAAATGTTTCTCTCACGAGACTGATAACATGGCTATACCTAACTACATCTTGTACCACCGACTTAGCAAATGAAGACAGCGTATCATCTCTCCCCTGGACTTGATATCCACTCCCAGGTGGCCAATCGGATCATGCAAATGTGGAAAGCCGGCGAGCTCGATTCAGACTTGGCTATGCAGCTCTTGGGTCAATCAGTGGGTATGGGTGGTCCCAAACAATCACCGCCTTCTGCTGATGTGGATGCTAACAAGTCAAGTACTCCTGCACCGAAAGATGATATGTCAAAGAAACGCTCCCATGACCAAATTGGTGGGAATGGGGATGATGATGGCATGAATTCCGCCGAGCTGGATGAGTGTCTTGATCTAGCGAAAAAAACCAAGATGGACCCTTGGACCTTACATATATAATATATCAATTTTGAAATCAAATGATATTAACCAGAAGTTGTTTATTTACAGTGCGACTTTTTAGTAGATGATTTGTGTGGTCGGCAATTCAGATTTCCATGCATTCAACATCTTAGGAAGAAAACGCCTTGAAGGCTCGTTTGCGTCGACTGTGCGACGTTAAGACCAACGGGAAGTTGCAAGTGCCAACTTGGCTCCATGAACAATGGCGCAAGGGCGACCATATGCAAATGGCTCTTCAATATCAACAATGTGGATTCAACAAGGATTTCATTGTCGATTTCTGCGCTCAATCCAAGATACTTTCATCATAATGTCAACAATTGCAGCAGTCAGAAGTTCTCCAGCTCACATAGCATCCACCAGCTGAATGCGGAATCCAGTCCTTGCAGGACAAATTCATCAAAATCACCGAGAAGTCGGTCACAAACAACGACAAGCAAATCTCGGACGTGAACGTGGGTTGGTACTCAAAGGATGATATGGCAAAGGTGTTGCACTGGAACCCGAACCTTTCCTAATGATGTTTTGTTTTTGTGCATAAGCTGTCAATTGGCAAACATGTTGAACTGTTACCATTACAGGCTTTCTACTTGGAAACAACAGTTTAACGGTAATGAACAATGTTCCATGACTTCTTGGTGCACTTAACCAGGAAGAAGATTGAGGGAGCGATTCGTTGCTGCCGGGCTGATCCAAAAAACCTTGTCAGGTCAGGACTTGTGAAATATGTTTGTTTCCCCATCATCACTAACTACAAGCAATGGTTGTATGGTTGGTATGGTCGGTTTAGGTATATATGATGGTAAGGTAATTGATGAACAGTTTACCACAGTGTACCACACCGTCAAATACATTGACACCATTGAAATTCAGGTTTCAATGTTCCCTGTAGGCAATGCAAGTATGGCGGTGAAGATGAATTCTACATCGAAACACGTGAGACCGGACTTCATCAGCAGGAGAAGGTCAAGTCCCAGGTTCAAAAAGAACAAATTCAGGACTGTCCATTCTTTGGTTTTTCCTTTTTTGCTTCTGCCAAGTGGCTAGCTGACCCCGGTAACTGCACACCAGGTTTGCGAACCCACCAAAGTTTGTCACCTGCCAGGGCGATGACGTTCCAGAGCTGGGTGATGTCAAGCTCGACCGGATCATGGATGCCAGCATGCGTAGCAATGCTATGCAAAGCCAGGCAGTCACCAAGACTTCAGAGGCTAGACATGGTTCTTTTTGTTTACTGAAAATTCATGATTTGTAGAAATCAATGTTTTATCAACCATGTTTGAATGAACTTCTTCAACTCTTAGAACTATCAAAGGCAACGTGTTGAACCTGAGATTTGGCAAACCGAATAGTTCCTTATGTCAGGCATCGCGGGCAAAAGAAGTATTCCGTAAATTTGTGGATTCTGTTCTTCAAAGAAGCGCGAAAATCAGATCACTGGTAGTCGACCTCAAGAAGAACTACCTCGAAGATGCAACAGCGATGAAGTGACCTGGACCTGGGAACAACATGAAAACCTCAACAACTTATTTGGGTATCAGATTAAACTATAAACAAATTAAAATAATCAAACCAGCCACGGTTCGTACATTAGTGGTGTGTGTGTGATACGTTTCACGATGTGTGTTCATCACAAATCCTTTGGTCCACCACCCGGCCTTCACATCCAAGGGCAGCTGAAGCCTTGGAGGGCAACTTGACCACGCTGGACAATGAGTACAACAAGCTCTCGGATCACATGGCGAATGGCGAGTCGCTAGATTACTCACCTGCGTATCTTGACACAAAAGGTGAAAACATATGGATAATTCCCGACTTTCATTCTGAACTCTTATCATGACATGCCATGAGAAAACATGTTTCACACAAATAGTTTCGCCATTGGATTGATGACCAAAATTTCCGATTATGTCCGCACCCTATTGCGGTCTCAGGTGGTCTTCGCAATCCGAAGCGCTGATGAAATCAGCTTCTTGCACGTGCCTGCATTGCAAGATGAATATCCCTTGGTTACTCCAACCAGTGATGACTCGAATTTGGGTGTTCAGTTTCTTGATGATGGTTTATTATGGTATGGTCCTTGCTACGCTTCGAATGCCAATCTCAGGTGCACAAAGGTTTCCCAAAATGAAGCCAAGATTCGGTTCGCCACTCAGACTCCACTGCCAGCAGTCGATGGCGCCAAGATGAAATCCATGATGCCATGGCACATGTGCTGAGCACTAGTTGGCGAGTGCTAGTGTGCAATTGTTTCCATCGGTATCTTGTTGTACGCCGTGTATACTATAGCATGCATGTTTGATTGTAAAAACAACCATGCTATATAATCATACTTAATCAAAAAACATGGGTTGTTGAGCGCAACTTTTGGTGACAGAACCACTGTGCAGGAATGCGAAGAGACATTTCAAGAAGATTCAGAAGGAGAAGCCCGAAGCTGCCAGCTGATGGCAGACATGTTTCCGATCGGCTCGTCTACTTGACTAGAGCTTTTAATGTGCTGTGCACTGACGTGTGCAGATTGACATCTGTAGATTGTGTGACTTCTCACAATCGCAATTAGTTGGTTCCAGAATCAGTGCCTGCTTTAGGCGCAATTCCCCTACTGCCGTTCAGGTTGAACAAAGAATGTTTTCACACAATATGTTTTCACACAAAGAATGTTTCGTGTTATATGTTTTTTTCTTATGGAGTTGTGCTGCAGGTTTTACTGTGACTCTGGATTGATGGGTCCAGGCTTTGCCGCCAAATCACCTGGCAACTTTCATGAAGGAAAAAAAACAGCAACAGCTTGACCTCAACTCAAACATATCGAGCCCAGTTTGGTAAATATAGTTTCTATATGTATTATCGCTAATTATGTTTTTTTTCTTTTTACTTTTCCCTTTCGCCCTATCCCTCCTGTGCACTCGGACTGGGCATTTCGTTGTGCGATTCTTCCTACTGCCAGGTGTCGCTGGTGCCACTGCCAAGCGCTTCGCAGCAAACGTGGGTGAGGGCGTCAGGAGCTCAGAAAGGGTGGGCGCAGCAAAGAAAGGGGATTCTATGCTGGTATGTTGGTCGCAAACTTGCAACTGAAGTTGGTGGAGCGCATGCACGCTCAGCCGTTTCCACCAACCATCTTGGATCAAAACATGTCAATCAATATCATATTTTTTCAGTGGCAAACGCCATATTCAAACCCGAATATGATACATTGTTCCAAAGACGGTGAGCTTTTTCCCATAAGCACAAACGTTTAAATTCACATAGTTCAGCAATGTAAAGCAATGCAACTCACATATATGATTCATGATTCAAAAGCATAACTTACCCAAATAGTATGTATCTTTACAATGCTTTGAAGGCTGACATGCTGTCACACACTTTCCGTTATGGCGGACGCTACTCCCATGGAATCTCCAGAAGAAGAACTTCGCGACTTACTCACGTGTCATCGGTCAGTATCTTGTCCCAAAGAAATATGATCTGTCTCTTCCACATGTGTGTGTGACTAGTTTTGATCGTTTCATTATCATGTTTCGTTTTTATCTTAGGCTTCACTTGGACCTTATCCTTGGGATCCTCCTCCATGTTCATCATTTTCCTCAACACGGTCCAGCGACAAACCGAAGGAGGTTGACCAGTTGAACGATGAAATCGTGTCACGTCCTCAACAAAAACATAGACCATTATGTTTTGAGGCTAGCCAGCAGGGACTGAGAAAACATATGGCTCATAGCGTGACCTTTCTTGACTACAATGATCTTCGATCTTTGCCACGGGCGCTTGATGTGTTTGACAAAATCGAACGAGATCCCATCCTGTCCTACCACCTGCCAAAGCCAGGAATCACAGCGGGCAAGGTGTTGGCACATGCAACTTCGGCTTTTCAATATTTGCTGGACTATTATCAGCCGATGACTTTCAAGTTCGGCATCACACATGATCCCCACAAACGTTGGTACAATAAAAGGTTTGGATATGGACACTCCCAAATCCAATACGCTAGAATGCGTATTTTGTACGTGGCGGATAATCCTCACGGTCCAGCATTCCTGGAAGCTGCCATGATCGCTGAATTTGGGAGTTACCCGGTTGCAAAAGCAAACAGCATAAACGATCAAAACTCCACACATACATGTTGTTTTGGATTTATCTCATTGTGTGTGGCTATACGGTGTATTGATTTAAAATTAACATGCGTGTTTATGTTGCGCGCACGTGTTTGTGTGTGTGTGGTCGGTGGTCTGGTGGTGGTGGTGGTTTGGTGGTGGTGATGGTTTGGTGATCCGGTGGTGGTGGCGGTAGTTTACTGATTTGGTTGCGCTGATGTTTTGTGGTTGTTGTTTGTGGTGGTGCGGTCTAGTGATTCAGAGTGAAGGTGGTGGTGGTGGTGGTGATGGTGGTGGTGATGGTGGTGGTGGTGATGGTGGTGGTGGTGGTTTTGCTAGTCTGGGTGTGGTTTATGTTGACATTGTTTCACTTAGTGTCATTATTACCCGTTATTGTATTTTAGGTTACAGGTGCTTTTATGATTAGTTTCCCACATGTTTCTTTGATATGTTTTTTGTGTTTGGATATTTGCACTTTTGTTGTTGTTGCTGCTGTTGTTGGAAAATTCTTACCAATATTCAATGTGTAATTTGATTTGCTGTTGTAAGTGTTACTAGTGTTGATTGTTTTTAAAGAAGTACGACTTTGTGGCTGTTCAGTGGCAATGTTTGGAGCGGCTGCGTCGCTGATTGAGGCTGCAGAGGATGCCAGAATGTGCTTGCGGGCGGAGACACTGCTGGAAATGATTTCGAAAGTGACGGTCCGTTTTTCACATATGTGGTGTTTCGGTCATTCAAGAAACCTCCAGAATTTCAGAGGTATGATGACAAATTTTCAGTTTAGCTGCTGTATGTATTTTGCGATTGCTTCGAGATAAAGCAATTCGATGCAAGCATGAGGATCATGACCTCGTGCTGTTTGGAGAAAGTCTCCACATGGGCGACAATTCACGAAGCGTGAGTTGCATAACGAGGGGAAAACAAAAGCAATCCTTGATGCACGGTTCTGCTTTAGCCAGATGATCTTGGGAACTCAGATTTTCCTTTGCTCGCACTACATGTTTGTGACATACAATTATAGTTTCAGCTAATAATCAGCCTTTCCGGCCCTCTGAGGCGACCTGCCGCAGCCAGATCCTGACTGCGCAGGCAGTTGAGGAAGACATTGGCACAGCTGCGGCGGCCCAATGTGGGATCAGTGTGTGGGGGAAAGGTTCACTTCACCACTCTGAAGAGCATGTTCAAAGAGTAACTGCTAAGCAGGGAACCAAACTCGATGTTCCCATTAGCAGCTTGATCATTGAAAACGTTGAAGTGCCATGGATATCTGCTAGAGATTGGGTCGAGTGGCTTGTGAAAAAGGGACTGTGGCCTAGATTAGCTGGTGCTCGTGCAAACGATTACAACATGGCTGGACAAATTTGGACTCACTTTTGGAATGAATTCGAGAAGACAAATCCAGACTTTGAAGTGTTCACCAAACCTTTTGACCGTGCCAAAACGGCAGCGTTTTTGATACACGGGGACGAAGGCAGAACATTGAAACGCCATGCTATTCTTGTGACGAGTTTACAATCGTGTTTGGGACAAGGCTTTGACAACAAACGCCTACCTCAACGTGTGAACGGTCAATGGACTTTGAAAGTTAATTTTATTGGGCATTCGTTCACGCATCGGTTCGTCACATCGACCATCCCCAAGACACACTATGAAACGAACCCTGAGTTATTCCACAAGATGATGGAAAAGCTTGCAGAGTCGTTGAAGGACCTTTTTGACGTTGGAGTGTTTGACCCGGTTACCCGGGAAACCTTCCGTGTTGTTGTGATCGGGGTCAAGGGCGATGCTCCCTACCTTGCTAAGTGCGGAAAATTTTATCGCAGCTACAACACTACAGTCAAAAGAGGAACCGAGCAATCAGTTCCCAAAGGTGTGTGTCACCGGTGCTTAGCTGGAACAATTGGCTTTCCATGTGAGGAACTCGCAACTATGACTCCGAAATGGTTGGGCACACAAGGTGTGAGGATGCCGTGGTTGTCAACGCCTCCTGTTGTTGAACACTTGATGCACAGCATCTCAGATCCCGCCACCTTCTTTCACTCTGATGTGTGGCACGTTGTGCATTTGGGTTTCGGAAGATCATGGGTCGCTTCAGTACTTGGAGTAACGCTTGAAGTGATCAACGAACCAAATCTTGAAAGGAAGTGGGCTTACTTGACCGACGAGTATCGATCATGGTGCCGCAGCAACAGGACCCAGACCCACATCAATGCGATCACGCCGTATCTCATGAGTTACGGTGACAAAACCGGCACTATGGGGCAATGGCATAAGGGAGCGCTTACAACGACCTTTATGAAGTGGCTTCCGCAGCTTTTGGGGAAACTATCGTGTGATCCAAGGGGGTTGCTGCCTGAGTGCAAGGAGGCAACATCATCTTTGAATGGCTTGTTTGGAATCTTATACCGCGCTGATGCATTCTTGACAACATCTGAGTGTGAACGAATTGTGTCAAAGGGTATGAATTTCATTTCAACCTATGCGAAGATGGCCAGAGCACAGTATCAGGCTGGCAAACCTTGGAATTTTCCTTTGTACCCCAAACTTCACGTGTTCCACGAATGCCTCTTGACTATCCACGCTGACAAGTTACGATGCGGCATTGCTGCCAACCCTCTTCTTTTTTCATGCCAGGTGGATGAAGATCAAATTGGCAGATCTAGTAGACTCTCTAGAAGAGTCAATCCGAGGTTCGCTATGCTGCGTACGCTAGAACGGTTTCTGATCGCTGCCAATACGGCTTACACGCAAGCTGGACTTATCCGTGCAGGAAAGTGAGGGAAAATTGGCACAGTGTATGCCAAGTGTGCGCACATGTGGGCAGTTTGATGTGATTGACACATATTGACACGTATCAGATTGATTGCCATATACGATCTTCCAACATCATGTGGAAACCACAGCACCAAAAACCTTCTTAACATAAATAGGGGAAATCCTGATTATGGAAAAACCTGGTTTTTTTACAAATACCAGGTTTTTTCCAAATAACCAAAAAAAAGAAGGTTTTTGGTTCTGTAGGTACGTAAATAAATTCAAATACAAATATAGATATCTAAATTCACAAATACAAAAGTGTCTTTGCATATAAGTGAATACAAACAAAGAGATATACAAACCATAACATATTCATATGTATGCACAAATGTATTCATATAAAAACCTATTTCTTTATATGTACCTATTCAAATCTTATAGAAATGTATAGATAAACTCAAATATATATATATATATATACAAAACATATGTGTAGATATATACATACAAATATGTATACACACCAATACATATTATATACATGTACACAAGTATAAATATACACGATACATTATCCACCAGTGTTGTTTACGACGAGTCTTGTTTACATGGTAAGCAATGGTTGAAAATGGTTAAATGTACCCTGTGATTGATTCACTAATGGTACTGAATAATGGTTCGTGATGATCAATAACGAGGGTACCCAAAGTTCTAAACCATGAAGAAATGAATGCTACTCTGTTGAATACGCACCCCAGATCACAGGGACCACCCGCTCTCACATGTTGGACGATGGGGATCGATATCTCTGGCTGACGTCTACATCCTCCATTCACGATCCCGTTGGGGAAAATCATAGGGTTTTGAGGCACAACTGATGGACCCAAATGTGGTCCCCAAGCTTAAGCCACCAAACTTCAAGCCACGGCCACAGAATGACAAACATCGAAACCTGCAGCATTGCCTCTTTTCTTCCAAATGTGATCCAACAGGTCCAACAGGTCCAACAGGCCATTTCCCCGACCAAACTGGCTCTTCTTGCTCTGAAATTGTGACCAACATCTTGCAAAAACTGGTTTGCACATGACATGCCAAGGGCGGTTGGATGTCGTTCACCGATCAGAGCACTGAGAACCAGTTCCAGCCCCGTCAGAAGTGGCTGAGCAAAGCGGTAAGCGGTCCAACCAGGACGCGGGGCGAATGTGATGAAGTAAACGTTGATTCGTATTCATTGGATGGCCATCCTTATCAACGTTACAGATTTCGCCGGGACAACTGACTATGTCCATGATGAATACTATGGTCGAGTTGCTAGGATGTATATGTGTATTAGTGTTCATCAAAAAAGTATATTTATAGCAATAAGGCAGTATATGGTATAGATGTAAATCATGTATATATATATATACACATACAATTATACATGTCAAGGGCTGCTAGGACAGGCCCAAGTCCTTGCTGTTCTGAAAGTATCTGATGACACCAGCTGGGGCAAAGGTGGAAGAGCCAACAGCATCACCCGTCATGCGCACATCGGAAAAAACTATCAGTCTTTCCATGAATTCTGCCCTTGAAGTTGATGATTTCCACCAAAAGGGAGCATTACTGAGGGCCACACTTGAGGTTGCCCACAAGCCCCAAGTACCAAGGAAGAAACTGGTGGTATCTGGTGGTCTAGAATCCTTGGGATGGTCATGTCCATAGCCACAGGGTGTACACCTCCACTTCCAAAATGGTTCGTTCTGTACCAGGATTCCAGCGTTTTGAGTACGTCCTCATCTTGGGGACCCAAATAAGAATTGCGTGGCTCATGCGCTGTTATGGGCTATCATGGCTTATCCTAGTCTCAAATGAAGTAGGCAGGTTAATCATGTCCAAGCTAAATCAGAGAACCCCAATGTCCTCCAGGCATTGCTGTGCACGCTTTGCTCGACCTTTGATGCGCAGCTAGTGAACGAAACAAGCACTATGTTCACGCCAGCGCAAGAACCCCTTGAAGCTCCAAGAAGCTGCAAACAACAACCGCAATTTACATGAATCAAATGTGAATCACAACCATGACTGCACAGGTCTCACACCTCTCTTGCAAGCATCCTGCGGAGCATCTGTAAGTATCTCAGCTGGAAGTATATCGGTAGCAGCGCTTGGAGCTCACAAACCAGCAGTCCAGAAAATCCATTAAGCGGCCCGGCAGTTGTGAATCGAAATCTGGCTCTTGAAACTTGCCATGGAACTCTGAAACAGAGAGAAAAACAGAGAAGACAGAAAACTTCCCTCTGAGTAATTCAGAGACAAAGCGTTTGCTTTTCAGACTTGAAACAAAAAGACGGTCCACGACCAGTCTCCAGATGGCCATGAGCCAAAACTGTCACCCATCAAATTACTTGCTTTACCCCAAAGGTGAATTTTACCGCTAGTCTGGGATCATTCAAGTGCAGTGACGCGCAGAGGATCTGCAAAAGCGACTGGGCAATTATTCCCCACCTGTCAGGTGAGGGTTGTTAGATTTTATCAGAGTTGACTTCTCCTCCTCCTCCTCCTCCTCGTCCTCCTCCTTCCCCTCGCCGGACCTCAACTACGACAAGGCACGCCGAGTGTCTGCTGCCGGACCTCACCCGGGGCCAGCCACGCCGAGTGTCTGCTGCCGGACCTCACCCGGGGCCAGCCACGCCGAGTGTCTGCTGCCGGACCTCACCCGGGGCCAGCCACGCCGAGTGTCTGCTGCCGGACCTCACCCGGGGCCAGCCACGCCGAGTGTCTGCTGCCGGACCTCACCCGGGGCCAGCCACGCCGAGTGTCTGCTGCCGGACCTCACCCGGGGCCAGCCACGCCGAGTGTCTGCTGCCGGACCTCACCCGGGGCCAGCCACGCCGAGTGTCTGCTGCCGGACCTCACCCGGGGCCAGCCACGCCGAGTGTCTGCTGCCGGACCTCACCCGGGGCCAGCCACGCCGAGTGTCTGCTGCCGGACCTCACCCGGGGCCAGCCACGCCGAGTGTCTGCTGCCGGACCTCACCCGGGGCCAGCCACGCCGAGTGTCTGCTGCCGGACCTCACCCGGGGCCAGCCACGCCGAGTGTCTGCTGCCGGACCTCAAAGATGTCAGAAGATATGTCAGAAAGAATGTCAAAAGATATGCCAGAAAGAATGTCAGAGAGAATGTCAGAAGATATGGTAGAAAGAATGTCAGAAGAGATGTCAGAAAGAATGTCAAAAGATCTGCCAGAAAGAATGTCAGAGAGAATGTCAGAAGATATGTCAGAAGACATGTCAGAAAGAATGTCAGAAGATATGTCAGAGAGAATGTCAAAAGATATGCCAGAAAGAATGTCAGAGAGAATGTCAGAAGATATGTCAGAAGACATGTCAGAAAGAATGTCAGAAGAGATGTCAGAAAGAATGTCAGAGAGACTGTCAGAAGATATGTCAAAAAGAATGTCAGAAGAGATGTCAGAAAGAATGTCAGAGAGACTGTCAGAAGATATGTCAAAAAGAATGTCAGAAGAGATGTCAGAAAGAATGTCAGAGAGAATGCCAGAAGATATGTCAGAAGATATGTCAGAAGATATGTCAGAAGATATGTCAGAAGATATGTCAGAAGATATGTCAGAAGATATGTCAGAAGATATGTCAGAAGATATGTCAGAGAGAATGTCAGAAGATATGTCAGAGAGAATGTCAAAAGATATGCCAGAAAGAATGCCAGGGAGAATGTCAGAGAGAAGATATGTCAGAAAGAATGTCAGAAGAGATGTCAGAGAGAAGATATGTCAGAAGATATGTCGGAAGAGATGTCAGAAAGAATGTCAGAAGATATGTCAGAGAGAATGTCAGAAGATATGTCAGAGAGAATGTCAAAAGATAGGCCAGAAAGAATGTCAGAGAGAATGTCAGAAGATATGTCAGAAGACATGTCAGAAGACATGTCAGAAGAGATGTCAGAGAGAATGTCAAAAGATATGCCAGAAAGGATGTCAGAAAGAATGTCAGAAGGTATGTCAGAAAGAATGTCAGAAGATATGTCAGAAAGAATGTCAGAAGAGATGTCAGAAAGAATGTCAGAAAGAATGTCCGAGTAGAAAGTTGTCAGAAAGAACGTCAGAAGATGTGCCAGAAAGGATGTCAGAAAGAATGTCAAAAGGTATGCCAGAAGGAATGACAGAAGATTTGCCAGAAAGAATGTCAGAAGGTATGTCGGAGAGAATGTCAGACAAAAGTGGAGTCAACAAGCGGTGATGACATGACATGGTGGGGATCACTCGAAGTAAAGTAATTGTAGTTACCATGGTAGTAAATTGCTGTCTCAACACTACAATAGTAGAAACATCGCATCACCGTCGCAATATTACCTTGGAGTACTGTGACATGACCATCAAGTCTTCCCTGTGCTGATGATAAACAGCTGAATTTCTACAAACCTAAGAGCGTAATCAACTGGCTATGGTTGTCAACTACAAAGCGGACTGGCTTCTAATTAAAAAAAGATGATCATGTGGTGTGGTTGTTTGGCTTCCATGGATTTGAGCCATAGACCCACCCCTCAGTTCTATCTACCAATAACTGGTAGTTACCGTACTTATGGGTGCATGTGAATCACAAGCACAGTTCTCAGTTCTCTACCCATGATCTGTTGCTCTCAATGGCAAGCATGGATTCCTTGTCAAGCAATGAACGTCAAAGAGTCTACGTGTCCGCAAAAATGATCATTGTTCATTGGAGAGCCATCCAATTTGGTGCAAACCATGGGTGTAGCCATACCCAACTGCCACCTGACTACTCTATAGCAGCACCCAACCCTTGTATACAGAATTGATTTGCTGCCACGGCTCACAACTAACCAACCAAGTAGCATCCAACCAGCATCAATTGGTATATGTTCCTAATGTGATACCCGTTTTCTATGTTTTGTGTACACATGGTCATTCCATAGATTTTTCGCCAACCAACCATCTTCGAAGTTTGAGCGAGTTTTTCCTGCCATTCAAAGCATGCTATGGTTAATTGTTCACAACCAACCAGCCAACCAAGCAACCAATCAATCAACCAAGCGAAATCAAACCTATTGTCCAAGGAAATTTGGAAGTCAAACGTCCGAATTCTGGAAAGCTGCAGCAATCAGTGTGTCAGATCAGAGAGGAGACCACAGATGTGCGCGCGTGACAGTGAAAAAGTGTGTGTTCCCCACCTGTCAGGTGAGGGTTGTTAGATTTTATCAGAGCTGACTTCTCCTCTCCTCCTCGCCGGACCTCAACCACGCCCATGCACGACCAGTGGTCGCTGCCGGTCCTCAACCACGACCATCCGCGGCCAGTGGTCGCTGCCGGTCCTCAACCACGACCATCCGCGGCCAGTGGTCGCTGCCGGTCCTCAACCACGACCATCCGCGGCCAGTGGTCGCTGCCGGTCCTCAACCACGACCATCCGCGGCCAGTGGTCGCTGCCGGTCCTCAACCACGACCATCCGCGGCCAGTGGTCGCTGCCGGTCCTCAACCACGACCATCCGCGGCCAGTGGTCGCTGCCGGTCCTCAACCACGACCATCCGCGGCCAGTGGTCGCTGCCGGTCCTCAACCACGACCATCCGCGGCCAGTGGTCGCTGCCGGTCCTCAACCACGACCATCCGCGGCCAGTGGTCGCTGCCGGTCCTCAACCACGACCATCCGCGGCCAGTGGTCGCTGCCGGTCCTCAACCACGACCATCCGCGGCCAGTGGTCGCTGCCGGTCCTCAACCACGACCATCCGCGGCCAGTGGTCGCTGCCGGTCCTCAACCACGACCATCCGCGGCCAGTGGTCGCTGCCGGTCCTCAACCACGACCATCCGCGGCCAGTGGTCGCTGCCGGTCCTCAACCACGACCATCCGCGGCCAGTGGTCGCTGCCGGTCCTCAACCACGACCATCCGCGGCCAGTGGTCGCTGCCGGTCCTCAACCACGACCATCCGCGGCCAGTGGTCGCTGCCGGTCCTCAACCACGACCATCCGCGGCCAGTGGTCGCTGCCGGTCCTCAACCACGACCATCCGCGGCCAGTGGTCGCTGCCGGTCCTCAACCACGACCATCCGCGGCCAGTGGTCGCTGCCGGTCCTCAACCACGACCATCCGCGGCCAGTGGTCGCTGCCGGTCCTCAACCACGACCATCCGCGGCCAGTGGTCGCTGCCGGTCCTCAACCACGACCATCCGCGGCCAGTGGTCGCTGCCGGTCCTCAACCACGACCATCCGCGGCCAGTGGTCGCTGCCGGTCCTCAACCACGACCATCCGCGGCCAGTGGTCGCTGCCGGTCCTCAACCACGACCATCCGCGGCCAGTGGTCGCTGCCGGTCCTCAACCACGACCATCCGCGGCCAGTGGTCGCTGCCGGTCCTCAACCACGACCATCCGCGGCCAGTGGTCGCTGCCGGTCCTCAACCACGACCATCCGCGGCCAGTGGTCGCTGCCGGTCCTCAACCACGACCATCCGCGGCCAGTGGTCGCTGCCGGTCCTCAACCACGACCATCCGCGGCCAGTGGTCGCTGCCGGTCCTCAACCACGACCATCCGCGGCCAGTGGTCGCTGCCGGTCCTCAACCACGACCATCCGCGGCCAGTGG
Source organism: Symbiodinium kawagutii (assembly GCA_009767595.1). Classification (NCBI taxonomy): domain Eukaryota; class Dinophyceae; order Suessiales; family Symbiodiniaceae; genus Symbiodinium; species Symbiodinium kawagutii. The sequence goes on from VSDK01021272.1 coordinate 303,437, forward strand.
TCGCTGCCGGACCTCAAAGATGTCAGAAAAGATATCAGAAAGAATGTCAGAGAGAATGTCAAAAGATTTGCCAGAAAGAATGTCCGTCTAGAAAGTTGTCAGAAAGAAGGTTAGAAGATGTGCCAGCAAGGATGAAAGAATGTTAAAAGGTATGCCAGAGAGAATGTCAGAAGATTTGTATGAAAGAATGTCAGAAGATATGCCGGAGAGAATGTCAGACAAAAGTGGAGCCAATAAGCGGTATTGACATGACATGGTGGGGATCACTCGAAGTAAAGTAATTTATTTTTTTGTGCTCCCAGATGTTCAAGGCTGGTAGGCTCGTCACGTGGGCGCAAAGGTCACTTAGGAATCGGCTCGCTGTCGCGAAAGGCACATTTGGATGGTCAGCATCCGCATCATCATCCTTATTATCAGCATTATATAAGTATCACAGTATCACCATTACCAGGACCACTACCATCACTAGCAATCATCACCATCATCATCATCATCAGCAGCAGCAGAAGTAGCAGTAGCACCAGCACCAGCAGCAGCAGCAGCAGCAGCAGCATCAGCACTTATCACTCTCACGATCATCACAAACAAGTAAGTGCAACAGCCAAGTTAGCGCGACAGCCAAACAAGTGTAAGAGCCAAGTAAGTGTCACAGCCATGGGAGTGTCACAGCCCAGAAAGTCTCACAGCCAAGTAAGAAAAAACAACTGCAAAGACAAAAGACCAGCAGAGAGAAACACCAGAAGAGAGAAAACACTAGAGATAAACGCCGGCAAAGAAAAAAGACACCAGAAGTAGAGGAAAGCGCCAGAATAAACACCGGAAAAGATAAACACCAAACTAGAGCAGAAAAAATGCAAGAGAGAAACAAAAACAGCAGAGAAAAAACACCAGCAAAGGCATCTCAAACATGTTTCTATTCCTATAGGCTTCTCATTCTGGAAGCTTCCGCCACCGCCTTGTGCAGTTACCCAAGGTTTTACCAACTGTAGCTGGACAAGTTCAGCCAATCAAACCCCTAACTACTGATCATGTGACGTCCCCCTTACACCCATTATGTTAATGATAGTGGACATGTTTCCATTCTGGTTTGACTTATTTCAACCAGTCGTGTCAACCTCATAAAGACCAAATCTACAGTAACATATCTAACATTGAAATTGGGGGGCTGGGGACGCGTGATCTTTGTGAGGGTTCCAATCATTGGTGCACAAGAACACCATAGAATCATTGTTGACTATCCCTATGGTCTGGATGGACTTTGATCATGTTGAAACATCGCCTGCCATGGTCTGGAGCCTGGGCAAAGCAACGATAAGGATCTTCCAACCAACCACCATCGGTCACCAGCGGTCACGTGGGTCACCTTCTGCCATCGTTCAATTCACTTCTGCCGGCGCGGCTTCCGCTGCGCAGGGGTGGGAACAACCGAGGCCGGCTGAGTTGCCACGGGCTGTCGCGAGCTGCGGAAGGGCTCCAGGGCCTTGGATGTTTTCATGGAAACAGGAGATCCAAACGTCGCCGCTCAAAAAATGGGTTCCATTAGCTACTTTGGATCAGTTACTATAGCTAAAAATTGGTGTTTTTTTCAGTTCCATTCAGTTCCATTGGCTAATTGATTTGGAAATGTCTTGAGGTAATTTATGAGGTAGCTGGTAAATCATGGGTGATTGCTCGTAATTGATTCATGACGATCATTGGCAAGTGATTGCCCCTGGTATAGGTAGTCCGCAATTCATGGCAGTGAACCTTCTATATTTGATTATAAGCCACCAGCTATCTAAGTCGCTAAATTCATAGTGATTGATGAAGAGCTGGATTATATATACTGGTAGCGAATTCACAATGGAAACCCGCAACACGTTTGTTGTGATTAAATGGTAATGGTAATCAAACAGTGATTGTCCATGGCAATGTGTTAAACAATATACAGTATCAATGGCACTGGTAATACAGGGGTGGTAATCATCACAAGTGCAATGATGAGCAAACAATAGAAAATAGTAGGAGTCAGCCAAGGCCGTACATGCATACAACACGATTAATAATCAACCCATGATAATTACCAGCTAGTCACGGTGGTACCAATCAAATAACATGTGGTAATTTCAAACAACCCAAACAGCTGTTGGATGTAGCTTCACGAGTCAATGGGTACCGATGCGATCCATGATGAGCTCTGAGCCCTCTTTTAAAGAGTGATCATGAAGATGGGTGATACTAGGGCTCAAATGTGGCGTTGAGCACTTGAGCAACAGGAGATCCAGCTGGTGACAAACCATCCCCAGTTTTACGATACATAGCCGCTTCATCTGCGTCAAATACAGTGATTAAGAAGATTTAATTGAAATAGATTTCCTATTCATCACACGAGTATGGCAAAATACCGATCACCCCTATAGTGGGTAGGTGAACATTCCAACGACGAAGACTATTCTGTCCATGATAGAAATGTTCTTTACAGGTTAAAGGTATGAAAATACACCCATCACCATGTGGGAACTCCACAAAACAACCATTTTGAGTAGATCGTAGATGCCGAAGCACATGGACAAATCCCACCAAACAGAAATCATAAGCGAGTGGGCGGCTTTTATCTTCTGATTGTCTTCCACTGGCCGCGAAATCAAAGTCCCACGTATTTTGGTTTATTCCCCAGCCAATTTGTATTGAGAAAGAAAACAAATTCACAAATAACCCACATATTTTTGGGTTTCTGTTTTGGGTGAGAGGAATCCCATGCTTGACTCGACAGTGAGAAGTGTCACCTAACGATGGTATTCCCTTTTGAACAAATCTGCTCTTGTCGGGTTCGAGGCACCCGGAAGTGGCACATGTTTCTTTGCAGTCGCAACATGATCTTCTTACAAGGGATTGAAGAGACTAACTACGGATTTTTTAACCATCTGGGCACTTGGTTCTTTTACTAGTTTCATCTAGTTTCTCTGTACCCCAGGTCTATTAGCATTGTGGTGCAGAAATGGTGTTCCCCCTTTAAGCATTCCAAATTATGATCCACATTCTACTAGTTACTCATTTTCTTTAACACAATCATTCCTTAAATCATGATCACCAAACTCACCTGTGGTACCCTGTGGTTCAGCAGCTTGGGAAAGCAACGGAAATTCCTGGACCTGTGAGGTATCTCTGAGAGCTAACCATGGACACCAAGCCAACAGCTGTATTTTCGCGGTTGAAGTGATGGTGAATCCTAACGGACCAAAAACCATTAATTGAAATTCAACATTTCCAACATGGATTTCTCATCTTCAACGTCGATTTTGTATCCGAAAACCATACATCTCAGTTCGAATTCATTCTAAACATTGAACTTCAAAGTCTAAATGGTCGGAGGTTTTAAGTCCTGAATGTTTATAAATGTTTACTTTTTTTTCGAAAACCATCAACAGAAATTATTCCAAAATAAAAGTCATCGTTTGATAAGCATGAGCCTCTTTAAACAAAAGTTTGTTTTTGGAACAAAATAAAAACCTTTATAAGCCTTTACGTCCCAGTCTACATACCTTTCATTATTTATTTAACAACTTATAAGACCTTGATAAATCTGCATGTTACAATAAACAAATAACAAACATAATTATCAGGTGTCAGTTGTTAAACCTGTATGTTACAGTTGATAAACCATGATAAACCTTGATTTGTGTAACAAAAACGAACTGACACAGTCACTGCCAAGGTGCCAAGGACTGCGTCGGAGTCGGCTTCTTCTGCACAGCTGACGCTGCCGGCGCTGTGGACATTGGTTGCGGGGCACGGCCGCGAGCCTCGGTGATCCGAAAAATGAAGAGAATAGGCACCATGAATCACTTATACTGTAGTGCTTATAGTTACTTGTAGTCACCATCAATAGTCACTTGTACTCACTTCAAAGTCGCTTATAGCAACTTATAGTTACTGTGAATAGTCGTTGTGATGATGTTCACCCAACATGTGCAATCCATCAACAATTTGGATAACAATCGACAGTTGATAAATCACAAAAGAAAAGTAGGCAACAATAGGGATTCATGAAGCACAACAGGAATGAGTCAACGATATGGCGCATGGATCATACGCCAATAATGATCAACCAATAGCAAGACAGGAATGGTTTGGCAAGGGGGGTAAGCAACAGCGCGCTAGCGGTGGACATGTGAGCAAATCCTGCGGTGAACACCAGCAAAAGATGATCGGAATTGTTCTTGGGAAGCATCCCTTTTTGGGGTTGTCATGTCAGCTTGCAAAATTATGTTGATCAATGAAAAATGAATGTAAGAGCAATGATTATGTAAACCACAGCTACAGTCATCCTGGATCTATATCAGCTCACAAATTGTTGTTGGTCAATCAACTCCTCCCTTTGCAGCGATTTGCGTGCTCACAACGGCGAACAGTCTGACTTTCAGCGGTGCGACTTTACCTCCCACTAAATCCTTTGGAAATGGTTGCCAACAGCATCCAGCAGCCATGTCTTGTTTGGTCTTTCAGCATTCACGGAGCACATTCCAACTGCCATGTTGAGCATTGGTTGTCTATAGCCAGGTTTTAACTGCCAAATGGTAGATCCGATAAAACACAAATGAATCGCAATCTATCGGTACATCGTGGGAAGTCTGTGTATCAAAATCTCTTATCATAGGTTTTCGGGTGGGCATCATCAAACAACTTGCTTCCCACATGTATATGTTTCACGAAGCTTTGTGTTTTCCTTCTTTTTTGCTGAATGTTCGAAAATTATCTAAAATCAAGAAAAGAAGTCAACAACATTCCCTATAGTGACTTCTTTTCTTGAAGTCTTGTGGCAGCTGTGCTCCTTGTGACATATCCCAAGCCGACACCGAGCTCCCCAGCTCGAGCTTTCACCAAGTTGTGGCAGGAGCGAATTCCTGGCGCACCGACCCCCCAACAAGCCGCCCAAGGTTTGCAGCCATCCTCAATATGCCCTGGGGAAACCAACTGAAACCAACCCTACTTTGGGGCTATCTCCAGGAGCTCTTGTGAAATCGCATCATTGCATCTCCAGCAAGAGCCTTTGAACACATTGAGCGTTTCAAGAGAGGCTGGTGCATCTTTGAGGCCAAACAACCCAAGATACGTTAAGACTACCCGTGATTTTTTTCGTCTCCTTGCAGCGGGATGCACACAACCCAAGCTCGGAGTGATATCATAGACTCCAAGGACCATGCAGGAAGCTGCTCCGAAAGTGGAATGAACACGGACATGCTGCACTTCTCTGTGCAAGCAGGGAGGCTACATACTTATTGAAACTACCGGTGTCACCTCAAAGGCGAACGGAAGTTGCAAGACTAATTGGGATCATCAATTGTGAGGATATCATAGGATGCCAATATGTTGAATTACTAACACTCATCAAATCTTATCAACGTTTGCATTTAAGATCAAACAGCTACTTCCCTTGCATCATACGCCTCCCTTTCCAAACTTGGTTTCGCTTCAATGATGCACCATGATGCACCATGGGCATCCATGGACCCCATCATATTGTCTCCTAGAGTGTTCTCTATCCGTCTGACGGCTTCTTCATACTGAAACTCCGTGGTCGTTTTGGTATCAAGAGTGGTCGATTGACATCTATCCCTTATCATTCACTACTTGACCACAAGCGACAGTACAGAACATCAAGATACATCAAGCAAAGCAGGTTTTGACCGCGGGCCCCTGGTGACTATAGATGGTCCCCATAGAGGTTTTTAGGGTGTCAATTCTTGAACCATCCATGGTGCCTCTATGATCAAGATGCTACGAGTACTTCCATTCTTCTACTCAATGCGGCGTGGTTCCAACAAGTCTCCCCTGCCATGAGCACATATTTTTTTCCGGTGGTCCCCTAAAAACAACGAAATTGTGTTCTGGTATTCCATCCGCTCGTTTTCGGCCCAAAACTTTAATTTTCCATGCATCAACATTCCGAAATCGGATCCAGGAGTTCCTTTCCAACTCATCCTATCTCATACTGAGCAAATGGAACAAAATTGGAAAAGATGTGTTAGAAATCCTCATCCTTTGAATCTTCATACTCAACATGTACGGTCTCCAGAGGCTGCCTTTGATGGGCCGATGATCAACGTACGGATCGACCCTGCGACGCGACGCGGCATCCCCGTGCATTGGGAACTCGGACGGGCCCCCAGATCCACAGCCAGCTGCTCATCCACGAAACGCCTCCAACGAGCCGATCAGCGTTTCGCAGCTCAGGTGCCAGGTCTCGTGAATGCAGTGGAACACCCGTTTTACACAACATGAACTAACTCATATGAACTCGTGTTCCATATGATGAAAATAATTACTAAAATATAGTTTTACTACCTAACTATCAATAATTAATATAAACTGTGGTGATATATTGAAAATGTGATCAATGATTTGAGGATCCTAAGCTGTTTAACCATGACGCTGTAACGATAGCAACAACAAGACAACGCGGAAAAGGTGGACTAGACCGAACCGTCAATCAGTCTCTGGTCAATGCCACCTCCTCTTTGCTGGGTGAGGTTGCCACATGTTGCCAGAAACATGCAGAAACCACCTTTGCATCATCGGTTTTGATCCTTTTGGTTGGTCGCCGTTCATTATTGTCAACACCCTTCGTGTATCATGGCTCTTGCTCGCCGTTGTCTCTCTTACAGGAAACCGCTGGCAACATCACTACTGATAGTAATTATGAACTATCAATTCCGATAGCTATGGTCAATGGATGTCATTGGTCCTCCAAATTCCTTTTCACGCGCACTCTTTGCCCTGAAGAATATAAGTTCCTTATGAAATATGGAATGTCTAACGCCGCAATACAACAAACAATTCATGTCACCCATCGTGTTTAGATCAAGTGCCCCTAGAACGGTAGCACCTTCTGCACCTAAAGCAAGGGCGAACGTTGTTGCGACATCCCGTTCGACTGGTTGGTGTATGGTGCACGATAACATGGTACAATGGATAGCAAAACTCATGTAACGTGCCGGTGTCAGTTCATCATGTTACAAAACCACAACAAAAACACTTTGCTTCAGAATTGTCAAATAATATCATTGGATAATGTTTGATTCATGCGATTGGACTAGCAGTCATTTCTGAATATCAAATTTGAACTATCTATAGTATATATTCATTTCAGGTGTGCATCAAAAGTTTCTCGTGCGGAATTTCGGTGGTTGTGCATTCTTAAGAACGTTTCAGTGTATTGCCTAACACTCCTATTCAAATGATTTCAAGGTCAATGATGGGAATACCACCTCATGGATCTTGGTAAGTCTTCATTCTCAAGTGATATCTTCGGCTGGTCTGCGAAATCACCACTCACGCGCCTCACATCTGCCAGCCCTTGAACTTGTGACACCAAGTCATGCAGCGATCCTGGTCCACCATGGCAAAGCGCTGCCCAACGGACCATGAATTCGGTACCCAAACCACCCAGCAGGATCATCTGTCCAAGAGCCACAATTTATAGACAACCCAACATCTTTTGGATGCGGATGCTGCTTGGGTATGTTGCATCCTTAGCGAAACCAGTGCCTAAGAACCCACTGCATTGGGCACTTGAAGGGCTGGAATTCTTGGACAACACATGAACCCTGGACCATTGGAAATAGGAACCCCAGCGCGCCCTGGAGAAATCTCCTTCAAAGTCTTATTGTTGCTTCTATTTTCTGAACCAGAAATCCTTCAAGATGAAGAAAAACCAGAGTCAGCCCACATGAATGAACCATGTTGTAATTTTTCGCGGCAACGCCCCCATGCAATACCTATTAGAATCGGGGCATTTGGCACAAGCTGTAGCCTTAGCTTTGCCTCTCTGCAGCTGGGCCCCCGTCCAACAAAGCAACAAAGCAAGATACTTCCACTCACCTTTCTCGGGTTACCTGGGAACATCATTCTCAAGTCCTATTTCCTGCTAATCAACACCCTTCATTGGTTTTCCTTTTCATGTCATTGTTCGCGTGCAATTTCCCATGTCTGTTTTTGATTGGTCGCAACCCACTGCAACTTATAACATTACTTTGTTTATACCGAAGTGCTTGGGAAAAAAATATTGGCAGTAAAGAACCCACGGGTACCCTGAATGATTGGTATACAAAACATACCCAATATATCCATATACGAATATATATGTTTTAAATCAATGCTCTGTAAGATCTCCCGGATAACCTGAGAAAACATTCTTATTCAACAATTCGGCTGTAGCCCAGAACGTCGCAAAGATGAAATAATGATAAACAAAAACATCTTCTAAAAGCGGAAAAATTGAATGAACATCGGAAAGAAAAGAAAAAATGAAAACAAAGATCATCACTGTTTAAAATTATTGATGATCTTTGTGTTTTAAACAGCGATAAGAAACGACAGGTTTTGATGATAAAATTCAGAAAACCCCACGATTTGAAAGGTTTCCACTTGGTTCATCTTGGTTCATGGACCCCGCCCCGACAGCACCTGCATCTTCCTGACGCTTCTGCATGGCATCGCGGACCTGATCGATGCACCCCTCTGGGAGAGCGGCTTCACCCCCAATACTGGTACATCGCATGTTGCACGCGAGGAGAAATGATGGAATGTAATGGAATGTACTGGACTGTAATGGAATGTAATGGAATGCATCAATATAACAAACTGGTTTCAAACACTTCAACCACTCTTTCAGAGCATTACGACTCCCAAAACCACTCTTTCAGCGCGGAAAAGGTGCGAATTTGAAAGGCTTCGATCAGGAATTTTAGACGGGAAACTAAAGCCAGCCAAATGGCGGGAAAAGTACTGTAAGCACAGAGAAGCACAGCAGCATTTCCTCCGCAAAGGGATGAGCACAGCGCGACTGCTTTCAAAGCAGAGTTTGGGGTCACTTCGCGCAGAAATTCCATTGCGAGAGTTGGGACAGCGCTGTAACATCAGATCCACAAAATCTCCTGCTACAGCCTGGCGGTCTCAAAATTTCACGGCGCTCTTATAATTTCACAGAGAAAAAAAACAGCCGGGTGCGGCAACGGGAACCCTTTGCCCTGCATTGGTATGGCTTTTGGCTCCTCCCATATCCTTCGATCTGCTTCAATCTCTTTCCATCTTTGATCTCCTTCGATCTCCTTCCCTTCTGAATCTGCGTAAGATGCGCCTTGTCCAACGCAGGACTCACCAGGGCATCCATCTCCTGGCAAACGCTTGGGGCTAAGCCGGACCATCCCAAACTGACAGCTGTTGAATATCCCATCATGGCCCATGGGGGAACACCGGGGAGCCTTGCTTGGTCACGGGTGACGAACACCGTGAATATGATTGCATATGGTGACAACATCCCCAGAGAGGGCCTGGGTCTGGTTCCCTGCCCCTTTGTTTCGAAAGTTGATGGCCCGCGAATGATGAGTTGGTACATTTCTCGAATGGGTGATGTGGTTTCCCACCATGAAACCGACAATGATGGCAACTGGCGAGGATGATGATGAGAGCACCGAATGCATTTGTCCATGGGCTTTAGCCAAGAGGAATGGATGAGGGGATCATAATGGGCATATCCGTCACTAGTCATAAGGCTACCCCGAGTTGTCCATATTGCCATGAACGTTTCATGTTGGGAAACCAACCAGAAATTGGGATAACAAACTGTGGGTGAACGAACATGCCACTGTTGATGGTTGTTGTTGCTTTCTCGACGACAATCAACATGTGCAGTAGACGATCAACATGTTGTTGCTCCACTGCCAGCACGTCTCCAGCCAAGGGTCGTGCGTGATACTAAAGCAATAACTGCAACACTGAAAAAATCGAGTTCAACATATAAAAATCAATTAATAACATGGAGTATCATGGAGTTACATATTCAAGTAAAATCAAGTAACTACTAACATCAGATAAATAATTCACTACTAGACTAGACCTTCCTAACTTTCTCTGACCTACCAAGAAACCAACAGCAGCAGAGTGAACCATCAATGACCTCGTCCAACGCAGCACGCAGAACCGCTCGAATTTCGGGATCACCTGCCGCAGGTCCCAACAAACCCGTGGTGAAGTTTCAAACAGCAGGAAGTGGCAGGAATCCATAGCCATAGTGAATAAATGTGAAACAATCTGATTAAGCCAGAAAGAACTATGCAAAACTGCATGAAAACTCTCGTAGTTGATACTATGGTCATCATCCAGCGCTGGTCGGTTTATGATTGGTCATCAATAGCCATCGTTTACCATGGGGAAACATCTTCAAGAGGGACCACAATGTGGGACACGCGATTCAGAAACATATAAAACAGACATATGTCAAGGGTTCACAATCAATACATAGCGCTATTAGCTTTAGCATGCCATCTTTGAGGATCGGTGATACTCCATTGGAGCTTGCCTATGGCTTGCCTCACACCACCAGGGCTGCGGATCTGTCAACAAGGAGGTGCTCCAGCTGTAGCTATGAGCTGATTTATGGTGATCCTTGTCTGTCATGGCATCCTGCCATCAACCCGCCGGGTCGGAAATGGAACATGACGGCGGCCGGTGATTTGTTGTGTGACCTTCGGGGAAAAACTATGGCAATTTCCATAATTTTATATGTTTTTATGTTCATTATGTGCGTGTGTTTTTCACCCGAAGTACCTGATGCTGAAATTACGTTTCTTGGGTGTTTCGAGGCAGTGGCACAACAAATTTTCTCAAAATTCGATGCTCTTCAGTGGTGCATCCTGAACATGCAATTGTGTGCTCGCTGTGGTTCAAATATGACTGGCTGTTTTTTCTCCTCACAACTTGGAAAGTTGAGCCCGAGAGTCGAAATCAATCAGAGCACGTAGCATCCGTTCGAAGTGCAAGCAAACGTTAACATCCCACCTCACCAGCAGGCACCTTTGTGAAATGTTCCAGTGTTCACCGCTACACGTTCAGTTTCTAGCCCGGTGGCATTAACAAATTCTTTGAGACCATGCATCATGGTATAGTTTAGCCAAGTTTAGCCTGTCATGCACCACTATTAACCACTGGTTAATCAACCACTAGTGGTTGATATCAACCACTATTAACATCTATTAACCATGAGTTGACCACCGGTTTAGCCTGCCATGAGTTCTGATGGTTTGGTTATGCACCCATCACCGGAGTTCTCATGGTGCGGGAGGCCACCTCTGCGGCTCTTGCGCGCACGACTTGGTTCCTGGCCGCAGGCGCAAATAAACGGGTACCGGTGCGCATGGAATGAGCGTCATGGGAATCTTAACGGATACCATATGATACCACGATTCTCAATTCATAGTGGAGCATGGAATGAGTATGAATGGGTACCAAGCTACCAGTTGAGAGTGGAGTTCATGCGCTAAGATAGGATGCTGAAACATTGATAGTTTAAGCAATTCGCTTGAGCAGTCTGAGCATGTAAGAATTAGTCATACTATCTCAATTGGTCACCATTATGGAAACTGATCGGTATCGTGACAGTCCGATGTCTCAGCACTCCATGTTTTGCGCGCCGCGAATGACTCAAGGGCCCTGTTGAGCCCAAGTCAGCGGGGGATGTGAGAATTACACATGACAACCTGGCGCGTGACTAGGTTCTCTTCACACTCAACCAAGTCTTCAGGGGTCATGTGTGTTGTACATTGAAACTAATTAAGTCAGCGCTTCTTCTTGGCTCGGTGCGTCTCAATACCTTCCACTCGGATCAGATTGCTGTTCAGGACCTTTATCAGCAGATCTGGTCTCATCAACTTCGTGAGTGCGTCCGCAACCATCGTTGAAGTAGAGGTCCAACGGACTTGGTCACCTCCCTTCATGGATCGGAATGTTCTGCGTCCGTCCTTCCAAAGATTTTCGTGGATCGCACTCAATTCAATCCCCAGACGTTTGTCTGTCACCTTCGCCGGAACCTCTGCGTCCAGATGGTCCGACAATGACCTGCAATCCGTGAGAGCAAG
>VSDK01021272.1:326957-338367 GCA_009767595.1 Symbiodinium kawagutii
AAATTCAATGCGCTTTCAACAATCATCAGGGTCAATTCCAGACAACTTTATTTTTTTAAAATGAGAAACTACAAAGAAATACAGACAATGGTTGATGAATTATCAGCACTTCTTATTAAAAAGAACTTTCTTTCAGATAAAAATATTAATAATGCTAAAAATACATTACTTGAAATTTATGAAAAAGCAACTGAAGAAAAGTTCAGTTTTTTATTTGTTAATTTGATGGAGAATGATATTAACAATATATTTAAAATTAGATTTGACAAAAAGATAATAGTTGATAATGAAATTCAATAATATTATTTTTAAAGATAATATTATTAAATAATGCTAAAATTCATACAATCCAGTTTTGGAGAAACTAAGTGAATACGCTGTTTGTCTTTCTGTTGTAGTTCTTCAACATCATTAATAATTTCTTTTAAGCATTTTACTAATATCATTTTATTAATTTCTATTTCATTATTTATTTCATCACTGTCCGTATTATAATCTTTTATTTTGTTAATGAATTCATTTTCTTTTTTACTCTCTTTATAAAAATAACTACCCATATTATTATTCTATATTTTTATTTGCTGTTGTTGCCTTAGCCCTTGTTTTAGGTTTAGGTTTTAATAGCTCTTTTACTGCTTCTTGTAATTCATATACTGAGGCTTCAAGAGTTTCTATTTTACTTTGCTGTTCTTGGCAACACTTCCATAACAAACAACACATACGACCATAATTCATACTCAAATAATCATTATCAATATTTACTATATTTTCAATATCACTTGGTGTATTTTCTAAAACATCATTTGCTATAAAACCGATATTAGTTTTCTTTTTCTTATCGTTTTTAAACTTATATTTTTTGACATTGATTTTTTTGACTATGTCAATACAATTTGAATGAAAGTCATCAATATCCTCTTTTAATCTTTTATCAGATGTTTCTGTGAGGTCAAAACATTGAATATTAGAGTCGCTCACAATATCAGTTCTAACTTGAAAATTAGATAATGACTGGTCATAAAACATATAAGTAGTTCCATTATATCTGAACGACACGTCGTTGGGTTCTAAATTATCGTGAGTATCAAATATATGAGCCTTTATTGTATTACATTGGATAAATTTACCAGTATTAATACTTACATCTTTATCAAATTTAAATATTCCATTAGGATAAGAGACGTCGTCTTTATCATAAGTTAATATCGTTCCCGCATTTTGTTTAATAACTAAATTAGTATCTGCTATAGTATCTATTGTATCAGTTGCTAGTGTAGTCCCCGTATTTAATTCTACTCTACCATTTTTTAAATAAAAAAAGTCTATTGAATTGCGTCTAAATTTCACGTCGCTATTTTCTAAACCATCATAAACATCGGACTGGCATCCTGTTAATAATCGTGTACTTAAACTTACACCACCTAATTGTATATAAGTAATTCCATTGCGTTTCATATAAACGTCATTATTACCGTTGGAATTAAAATTATTACTTTTAATTACTGATTGACATATAAAATCAATACCATTAGAACATACTACTCTATTATTATCTACACGTGTTGTTAATTCTAAATAATTTACTCCATTGCGAGCTAAAATAATATCATTATCGCCAGCACTATCAATACTATTACATGATAATTTTTTACCATCATCTATTAATACATCTCTTAATATCCTTAAATCCTCTAACTGATGTCTATATACCATATATACAATTCTACCATCCTGTGCTAGATTTCCACCATAAAAATTTGTATCTGTGTTATAGCTTCTACATCTAAAACTATCTGCATAACATAGATCGCCGTGTAATGAATTAGATAAAACAACATCGCAAGTTAAATTATGACCGTTATCAATCAATACATCTCTTAATATTCTTAAATCCTCGTTAAGATGTCTATAAAGCATGAATGTAGTTCTCCCGTCTTCGGTCACATTCGCACCATCAAATGATGTATCCTGCGTCATATGTCTAACTCTAAATCTATTGGCGAAGCAATCCTCACTATGAATCGCCGTTCCTATAATAGTGTCGGCGGTTAAATCAATACCTGTTGATAATTGAACTTGTCCTGCTGTTAAAGTCATATATGTAAAATCCCCCCGTTGAATATCTAAATTAGTGCCTGTTGCACTTGTTAATGTATTACTTACTAATTTCATACCCGTATCAACATTAACATTTCTATAAAAAGTAATGTCTTCATCTGCTCTAGTCCATTGCATAAAATTAATTCTACCAGTCCCCGCGCTATTAGCACCGTAAAGACGCATATTAGCAGTTAATGTTCTACTTCTAATTTCACTTGTATAAATTTGGTCAGACATAAAACCCTTACCGCCGGGAATTTCAACTAATGGAATTGTTATTGGCAACGGATTACTTTTAAACGCTATATATTCATCATTGTAGCGTCTAAATGATGGGTCTGTATCACCATAAGAATTATAAATATTTGTTTTAACTTGACCTTGACTGACTAAATTTTTATTATTTTCAGTTATAAAATCAGTAGCATTTAATTTTACTATATCAACATCATTTCGTTTAAATACAATATCGTTTATTTGTTTTAACTTGACCTTGACTGACTAAATTTTTATTATTTTCAGTTATAAAATCAGTAGCATTTAATTTTACTATATCAACATCATTTCTTTTAAATACAATATCATTTAAACCATTACTATTTATTGTACTGGTTTTAACTCCACCGCTCACTGTTAAATTAGTCCCGTCAATATCTTTACTAACTAAAATATCATCTTCCAACTTTCTAAACCTCATAAATTCAAAACCATTCCTCAAAAATAAAACGCTACTGTCATCAAATGAATTATAGGTGTTTGCTTGAACCTGTGCAGGTGCTACTAAATCAATACCCGCGTTTAATTCTAAACTACTATTTTTCAAATAGCAAATGTCAAAATTATTTCTTTTTAATGTTACATCGCTAATACTGTAACTATCAATAACATTTGTTTTTACATCATCACTAACATTAACATTAGCACACTGAACAAAACTATTACTGTCAATGGCAGTTGCTAAAAAACTACCGTTGATTTCCGCATCACCATTAACATAGAAATCCTTATCTGTCGCTACTGCGTTTAATATAATTTTAGAAGTGCCGGCTACATGTCCAATCCTCAAAACACCCGACATGTCTTGTGGGTTGTTAATATTAAGTTTGTTATTTAGTAGTGTATCTGTCTCTCCTTTATCATAATAATTAGTTAAGTCAGCACCACCGCCTGCGACTGCTGTATTAACATAACTTTCAGTAGCAAGATTTGATGAACCTGTGACTTCTAACTTGATAAATTCAGTTCCTCTAAAAATTGTTCCTCCATCTAATGTTAAATTACTCATTGATACAAATATAAATTTGAATAGAAAATATTTTTTCTATTCAAATTTACATTTCTAGAACTTTTAAAATTTATAATCATAAATTTTAAATGTTGTACTATTATTTTAGATAATAATATTAACGTTTTTTAGGTTTTGTTAAAAACATATTTTGACAAAGGTTATTATACTTCTCTTGCTTTTGTTTGATGTATTCGTTTTGTAAAAGTTGATAATGTTGTTGTAGTGTCGGTAAAGGGTTAGAAGGTTGAGATTTAAAGACTTGTTTTTGAACAGGGGAGTTCAAGAAGTCTCCGACTTGTTCATCTTCTTCATATATTTCTTGTGTAGATATTTTAGGTTTTGGTTGTTGCTTTGCTTTTGGCTTGGCTTGTTTCTTAACTGGTGGCGGTTCGGGGTAACATTTATGACTATATCGTAAATTTTTGTATGTCATCTGTTTTTTACAGTCGGGACAATTTACTAAATCACTTGCTTTAGGCTTTGCTTTCGGTTTTGGTGCTGGTGCTTCCACAGGTTCTTCTACTGTTGGTTGTTCAGTTGCTTCTTCAATTACTTCATTTATAGGTTGCTCTTCTTTAGGTGTTTCAACTCCAACAAAGTTGGAGTTCAAAGCGCCTTTGGCGGTTTCTTCAATTACTGGTTCATTTTCAACTTCCTTATCTCCTTCATTTAAATCAACTACTGATATTGACATATATAAAAAGGATATATTTTTCTTAATATTTTCTTATTTTTAAGTAAAATAGGAAAATAATAGGTCAATATGTTAAAAAATAAATTGTTATTATTACCTCTTATGATTTATTTTTTCAATAAGACGGATGGTCAAAAACTAACGCAAATTCCAAGGGGATATTATATAGGTTGATTGTTTTACTTTTTTCGTCAGTCAAACGAAATGAAAGGCGTTTAAGATTTTTATTAGAGACGTCAATGTAGTCCTGAGCCATACTACCGCTATGTGCGTCATTAACTACTCCTCCCAACTGCTGATCGATAAGGATTTTACGGATTATAGAAGACGAATAAGTTGACGGACTGCTATACCTATGGTCTGTTAATTCTGGCGAATTTAGATACAGCGCACGAAACGGAATAAGGTTAAGGTATGAAGAAGTCCAGACACTTAAACCACCACTAGTAGCAACAAAATTACTCAACAAATAATTTATTGATACTATATAATTGGTATTATAGTCAGCGTCTCCTCTATTCCATTCACTGCCTACATATGTTGAAAGTTCTGTATCAGTTGGAATTTTCAATTTAAAGTTCAACCCGTCAGCAACTTTTATTTCCATTGTTCGGGTAGCACTTGAATAAGCATAAACAAAAATATCATTACCAGCGTTCAAGTCTCTAACAGCATCATTCAATTTCGTTACAATGTCATAACTTAACTGTTCGGCGTAATATATCTTATTACTCAGGTCAATAATAACACATCTTAACAAAGTATCAGTATTGTCATAAAGCATTGCGTAAAATTTTTCAAAGAAGCCTACCTCCGTCGTTTTCCACACCGTAGGCAATGATACTTCTGTAATATACATGCGTGTTCCTTCCGGACATTCAAAATTGGTGTCTAATTCAACCACAAAATCACTACTTGAATTTGATTGAGGAAGGCGATAGTTAGAATTTATATATACTTTTTTGTAAGTAAGTTTATTACTCATTTTATATAAATTAATTAGATTTTTTATAAACTAATAATATATTAAAATGCTTGGAGTTGTAGCAGGAGTAGGAAGAACCGCATTAGCACAGGTAGGACGAAGATTTGGTAGAGATGTTGTAAGAAGATTATTACAAGGTGAAAGGATTGAAAACATTTTAACAAGAGAAGGGAAAGATTTAGGTAAGGTAGCTTTTGGTGAATTGATGAAGCAGGGTAAAGATTACATCATTGAAGACCATGCTAAAAAGAACAAAGATTGGAATGATAGAATGAACGATTTTACTAGAAATTTGAATGAGCATTTTAGACAAAATAGAACTCTATACGCTGAAGAAAGGAATGTAGGAAACAAAGAAGCGATTGAAGACAGGAGAGGTTTATGGAATGCTTATTCATCGCCAACAGGTATGTATAAAACGGGTAAGACACTTTATATATCAGGAACAGGCGGGAAAGACGGAAGCATTACGCGTGATATTATGGATGACTTATTTTTGTTACCTACTAGAAACGCTCACCACACTGAAAAATATAGAGACGCTATGAAAGAAATAAACGAAAGCCCCGAAGTTACAAGATTGGTTGGACATTCCCTTGCCTCTGCTGTTATAAATAAAATCAATGAAGAACAACCTAATAGATTTCATACAACAACTTATGCCACACCTACAATTAAGAAAAAGAGACACGGAAAACAAAATCCTAAACGCCTTGATTATCGTAACCCCACTGATGTTGTATCTGCTTTGGATGGTTATGCTATTACAAGCGATTTAAAAGAAGCCAACCCCTTGATGAGCCATAGCTATATCAACTTCACCGGTAATGGTAGAACTGCTATTAATCCATCAACGGCAATCAGCAATGGTATCCGCCCAAATGGATAAAACATATTTAAACATAAAAAAGTATAAAAAAGTATAAAAATGGTTGTAGATTATTCCAAGGCAAAGATTTATAAG
This sequence comes from Symbiodinium kawagutii, assembly GCA_009767595.1. Taxonomy (NCBI): domain Eukaryota; class Dinophyceae; order Suessiales; family Symbiodiniaceae; genus Symbiodinium; species Symbiodinium kawagutii. The sequence goes on from VSDK01021272.1 coordinate 332,989, forward strand.
ATTTTGAATGACGTTGATGATGATGTTTATGTAGGTTCAACGTGTCAGTCGCTAAATATGAGAATGGTAGGTCATAGACGAAGTATGAAATATGAACGTTGTAAAGAGTATCCACTTTATAAAAAGATGAATGATGTAGGCACATATCATTTTTATATAGAATTGATTGAAGAAACACCTTGTGAAAATAAAGAACAATTAAGAGCAATTGAAGGAGAATATATAAGAACTATTGGAACTTTAAACCAGAGAATAGCAGGACGAACACAAAAAGAAAATTATGAAGATAATAAGGACAGGATTTTAGAGGACAGAAAAACTTACAGAAAAAATCATAAAGAGGAATTGACCCAATATCACAAGAAAAAGTGGGCAGAGAACAAACCAAAACTTCAACAAAAGAACCAATACTACTACAATCTAAACAAACACAAAACTTCCGAAAAGGTTGAATGTCCTGATTGTGGAGTTTGTATAAACCAGTCTTCAATGAAAAGACATTATAGAAGGAAACATTCTTAATATTATTAATCTAAATAATATTAATAATGTTCGAAATACCTAAAATCAAATTAAACAATTTGATTTTTTGAATTTCCAATATCTTTAATATCTAACTAAAGTTAGATAATAAAGATGTTCAACCGTAAAATACAATATAACAAACAAAATTTACTACTCTTCAAAGGCAAAAACGATTATAATAAAGTAATGAAAGAAATGAATGAGCCACCAAAAGAGTATGAAGCAATAAAAGCATTGGTAGAAGAAAAAGATAATAGTTTATCAAATAATATTAATATACAATCTAAAAAAACTATAAAAATGAAATCTCATAATAAATTAAAAAAATAAAAAAATATCTATTTTAAAATATATAAGTTATGGACAATACAATTTCAGAGAGTTCCGATGAAATGATTAACCAGCTTAACTTTGGGCTTCCTCAGACCTCACAGTATATTACATCCCGACGCTTTGTTAATTTCTTCCCGTCGGGGTCAAACGTATATGCTCCTAATCAAGGAAATAAAAATATAAGATTTAACATTTCAGCAGATGATAATAATTATATAGATTTAAGTTCAATCAGGGTCTTTGCCACTTTACAGAACACGGACGCCGACCAAAAGAAATTCTTACGACCACTTGCGGGGTTACATTCATTTTTTCAACGTTATATGTTGAATGTAGCAGGACAACAAGTTCAGGATATTATTGAATACAACCGTCATTGTGAATTGTATGAATGTTTAAAACCTAAAAATGTTAGAGATATGGATGATATTGAAAGCGGAGCTAATCCTCGTTGGGACGCTGACTATCATAATTATGCTATCGGGCTGGATGTAATGTTACAAGCAGTAACTGACGGAGCAACAAACGCTGGGACACCGGGTGTAGTTAATGTTACAACCGGCGGTGACCATAATGAATGGGGTTGGGTAGATAAAAGATATACCAGACACTCAATGACAGGAATTCCGGGAAATCAAGGCAAAGCCCGATTTAGTCATAAACCATGTTGTGGCTTATTGAATTCTAATTATTACATTCCTTTACGTTATGCCCCATTAGAATTACAATTTCAACTTGTATCGGATGGAAATGAACCTATTATAGTTCCACAAGGCGGAACCGGTGGTAAAGATGACCACAAAGGATATTATTTTACTACTGGTGATGTATCTACATCTTGGGAATTAAATAACGTATTCATTAGAGCCGAAGTAATTACTTTAGACAATACGGTAAATAACAATATTGTAAAACATTTGTTAGACGGTCAGAGTTTAAAATTAGTCTTCCCTATGTATCACACAATTACTCAATCATTCAACGCGGGAGGAGGAGAAATTAATATGAATATTGTTAAGTCATCATCTAAATTGACAGGTGCCTTCATTACCCTTTACCGTAATATTAGAACCGGTGATGGCTTAACTGATGCAGGTGAATTCCAAGGAAGATATTTACCCGATAATTATGTATTCAAGCGATGGAATTACTTCTACAATCCTATGATAAACAAACGTATTAACAACAGTGGATTAGCAAACACTGACGCTTTAAAAGGTGAAGGACTACAAGCGTGGAGTAAAAATTTAAGTTGGCAAATTCAGTTAAGCAACTCACAGAAGTATCCAGAATTTGAAGCTCAATCATTGTCAGAAACATTTTACTTTTTACGAAGAGCCATACATTATATGAACCCAGACCAAGACAGTTTAAGTTTTTCATATCGTCAGTATCGCGAAAACAAATTTATCATTGGTATGTCCTTTGAAAAAATGGCGGACGTTAATTTTACAGGATATAACAGCAAAATGTCAGGAATAACTAACTTCAAGATTAAGGGAACAGAAGGAGCATTACCGGCAGACGAACAAATCCAAGAAATATTCTGTCATCTTATTTCGGAGGCTGTTCTGGAATTGCGCGAAAGCGGAGCCGTCGTGTATGATTAAATATTAACAAAATATCATTAATATAATTATCTAACCAATAATGATTTAATAAAACTATGATTTATTAAAATTATTCTTAATTAGATTTTCAAAAAATCTAATTAATAATATATTAATAATGTTCAAATACAAGAAAGTAAATGCTAAGACAGGCAGTAAAGTTCATCTTCATAAGTCACCGCTGACTTACAGTCCGTTTATGTATCATGATACACGATATTTAGAATATCTACACCAACAACTCAAATTAAGAAACAGTCAGGCATCTATGATGGCATTAAGAAAAGACATGATAGAAGCAAATAACAGAGCAAACGGTCAGAGTGAATTAGATTTAGTAATGAGGGAATTATCTCGTCCAAATTTACCACATCCTACAAAAGCACATTTAGAACATAAAGTTAAACAAATGAAAGGTTTAGTTTTTACATAAGAATAATTAATATAAAATAAAAAATCAATTATTTTATATTAAGATGGCAACAGCACAATTAGAACTAATAAATCCTTATGCCAAATACGGATTGAAGAGACGTCCTACTTATGATGAAATAATAGGATTAATAAGTGAAAATGAAACATTAACAGGCGAACTCCCCGATAGGGTTGCCTCAATGTATAAGAAAAGTCAGATAGGGTCATTTTTTGACGGTCTTGATTATTTAGAAAAAATAAAGGAACAAGAGAGTAGAATTCGTGCCAGACATATAAGAGATTATTTAAGAAGAGAAAACTTAGGTATAGACCAAACATATAGCGTTGAAACATTGAGAGACCAAAGGAACGAAACAACACCACCACAGGCAGAAGTTCAGACTGATGAATTCCAAACTCCAAGATTACATGACGCGGGAACAATGATACAATCACAAATACAAACATCAGCACAACAAGCGCAAGAAAGATTAAGACAAACAAGCGAAGCATTTGCTCAGAATTTAAGAAGCACTGGTTCAAATATGATGTCAATGTTTGGACTTAGAACAGGGCAACAATCAGCACCAACAGAAAGACCACAAAATCTACCAACATTAGACGATGACGACCTTGAAACTATAATACCAGACCCAACAGCATCAGCATCAGCAAGTATAGCCTCACCATCAACACCACCACCATTACCTTTACGGATGAGATGGAAAAACGATTTAGACAATACAAATGATAAAGATTATTGGATACAAAACTACAAAAGTATAACAGTTGATGACATCAAATTTCAATTTTTCTTGCGAGGGGTTGAAGTTCCCGCTGAAAAAGACATACAAGAAGAGTTAAAACATAAAGGAAAAGGTAAAGCAAGGACATATAAATCATATTTAATGGATATGATTTATGATACTATTGACAATGGCGCGTGGGTTCAAAACATTCCAAGAAGCACAATAAACCAAAGAAGAAAGCGGTATGGTAGATGAAATAGATATATTAAAAATTAATATAAATGTTAATATATCTATTAATGATTTTGGTTAAAAATAAATTGAAAAGATTGAAAAAAGATACAGACGATAATATGTTACATTATCTTAAATATTCACATTTAGATGACATACCGGAAGATGATTTTATACCAAATATCAGAACATATGAAAATAAAGCAACTCAATTTCCAGATATAAAAAACAAATCTACTCAAACTAATTTTACACAAATAGAAGATAAAGCAACCGATACCCTTGATGAATTACATAAAATAGATTATAAATACTATTTAGATGGCACTTCCAAAAAACCTAAACATCATGAAAAATCAAGAGGGAACTTTATGGGACAAGTTAATACCATTCCTGTTCTTGAAAAAGATGCTGAAAACAAGGACAAGGAAAACAGCGATAATGATAACATGTTAGGTAGAGTTGTTAAGAAAGGTTTTAGACTTGCGGAGTTCGCATTGAATAGTTCAATAGCAACAGCAAATTTAACAATGTCTATCGCTGACGCAGTGGCAGAAGCAACATTATTAGGTAGTAATCAAGAAGAAGAAGAAGAAGAAGAAAGCAATAACGACATAGAATATTTAACATCAAATATATCACAGGGTAATAGTCAAGCAATAGCAATAGCAATGATGAATAATCCACACATTAACGAAAATGATTTAGAAGTAATTAGCGTTAATAGTTCGCCACCCTTAACAGTTAGTTCAGCAACTCCACCTCAAACAGTTCATTCGTCTGAAGCATCGGCTCCAACATCCCCTCAATCTGTTCCAGTTCCTACATCTCCTCAATCATCAAGGGCATCATCACGAAGCAGTATAAGTAACAATGATTTAAAAAGAAACAATAATTTCTAAATTACTATAATGACAAAAGAAGTTACATTAAAAAAATCAAGTAATTCCAACAAAAAATACGACGCATTTGTAGAAGGTAAGAAAATATCATTTGGAGCCAATGGCTACTCTGATTTTACACAACATAAAGACCCTGAAAGAAAACAAAGATACATAGCAAGACATAAGAAAAACGAAGACTGGTCAAAACTAAATCCTGCTTCATTTAGTAGATATATTTTATGGAATAAGCCTACCACATCAGAAAGCATTAAGAGCATGGAAACTAAATTTAATATTGATATTAAATTAAAAAAATAATATTTAAGAAAAAAAACATTTAGAAATATTTTACTTGAAAAATAATATTTAAAGAAATATTTTGTAATATAATATATATAGTAAAATGACCATTCCACAACCCGAAGATATGACATTAGAAGAAATCAGAGAGCAACTGGCATTATACAACAGGTTATATTATCAAAAAAGGAGACATGAAAAGGATTTTATGGAAACCAAAAGAGCTAGCGCTATAAGATACAATAGAAGAAAAAAATTAGATAAGATGGCAGAAAACGGAGAAATCAATTTGAAGGATATAGATTATGAAGAAAAACAGGAAGACACAGA
>VSDK01021272.1:350918-376746 GCA_009767595.1 Symbiodinium kawagutii
CCAAATGGGGTTTCCCCAAATAGGGGACCCAAAGAACGGTGGGTTTAGTACTACTAATGGTTGAAAAGGATAACTTACTTGGGGTCCCCCAATTTTGAGAAACCACCAAAGAATGGTCGTACAACCGTTTCTGAATGTGGCTGTTATCCCCATGATCGCTCGTTCCCAACCATGGTTGTCGCTGGCGCTGATCAGCTAAGGTTGAAAATGTTGAGTGATGAACCATTGAACATGATGAATTGTTTTCACTATTGACGGCTTACTGTGAGTGACCCTGAAGATTGAACGATTCTCAACCATTCTTGAGCGTCATCATGTTCGTACTCAGCTTAAGGGTTCTGTGATCATTGTTAACCGTCATTTTTTACCCTTCTTCACCGTTGCACGTGCTGGATTCTGACCATACCCACTTATTGATGCTCATTGCAACCATGAACAAACAAAATGAACATATATAAATTATTCGTAACTATATGTATCAACCAACATCTATCAACTAACATAGTGTATAAACCATTCAAAACATATATACATACAGTATATAAGTATATACTATACCAACATCATCTAACATCTACTCACCACATCTACTCACCACATCTACTCACCACATCTACTCACCACATCTACTCACCACATCAACCACCCCTTCACCACATTCACACCCCGGCCTCGGCGCGGCGGTGCCGCCGGCCCAGCTGCATGGCCTTGATCAGCTCCTGCGCTTCGGCCTTGCCCACCTCGAAACGCCGTCAGTGCCGCGGCTGGACACCCACAACCGGTTGAGGTCACATGATGTCACGAGCGAAGAGTCTCACAAGTATCATTATCATTACTTGATTGGTTTACTAGCAATTGGTTTTACTCTTACGCTTTCATCGAGTTGTTTTTTTCCCGGAAGGTGATGGGTTGTGGGAGCCCAACATCACTTGAAACAGAAGGTGAGTAGCGAAACCAATCATTTGCGGGGACCTCCAGTTCAGGAGGATGGGACATGAACACTGAACTAGCTCATGGCCCAACATGCTGCGACATGATTGTTCGGCCGGCAAACCCTCAATAATGACATAAAACCACTAGCATATGATTGAATGACTAAAGAGTGCAAAACCGCAGAAAAGTCTCACAAAAATGGACCCGGAAATGACAAAGCCCAAGGAATCCCCGAAGGGAAAACATTGCAGGCCATTCCGCTAGCAAAACATTGCACGCCATTATGTGTTTAAAAAATATCTATATATAAATATAAAAACATATATCTATTAATTTATTTATATGTATATATTTTGAATACAGATATATATATATACATACGTACATAAATATTTATATATATATATATATTTATAGATAAAGATATATATATATATATATGTAAATATAAATATATTTTTATTATATGTATGTATACACATATACATTTATTTGTTTATTTAAATGCAGATCTATATAATATGTATTTAAATAAGTATTATATATATATATATGTGTATGTGTATATATATAATAAATATATATTTATATATACATATATATCGATATATATTTACATATATATATATAGATATATGCATGTATATATGTATGTATATATGTATATCGAGAAAGAGAGAGAGAGAGAGAGATTCAATATTCGCTAACTGCAACACTTTTCAGTTGCTGATTACCAGCTCAACCCCCAACCCGGTCACTGGCAGCAGTCCAAGCTCCCGGGCCAAGCCAGTGACTTTGGACGAGCCGTTGAACTTCGTATCCAGCTCCTGTGGCTTCAGGTTCTATGAGTGTCACTAAACTCTACTTGTACATGGTGGTTTCTCAGGTCATGGGGGACCCTGAAAATGGATGCTTTATTGCTATAACTGGTTAATAGTGGATGATTTGGGGTACCTATTTCGAGAAACACCCACATGTCCACAGTAAAATCAAGTGAAATAGCGGTCACTGCTGGATGTATGCGTGCATGTGCGCGTGTGTGAGTGCCTGTGCGCGTACACATCTACAATTTGTATATGTCATGTGTATTCTTTGAGTTGATGTTGATGTTTCTGTCATCTTAACACCTTTTCATACGTACCAAGATTTATCACCAAAACCAGGATTACCACTTGCTATGAGACGATGCACGACGGAAGTTGCTTGGAGCGCCGGTTGATGAATGAGATCATGGACGCTGGAGGTCAATGTTATGATGTTTGAGTCTCATGGATATCCCCCGACGATCAAGTCGTCCGGTGTGGTGGCAGATGCAAAGCCATCGGCTTCGGAAGTGCGGGTGTGACAAAAGTGACCCCGCCCAGCCTTGGCCAGGTGGCAGTTGATGGTAGTGATGGTAGTGGTGAATGATATTTAGTGATGGTTGATGGTTGATGGTAGTCTCCTGAAAAACACATCCTTGGGGGGCACATGTTGGTATTCCGTGAGCAGTTTACTGGAGCACTGTACCATTTATGGACTACAAAAGGGATGACCTGTTGATGTGATTGTTGCGCTTCAATTGCAGGCACTGTGCTGGCAATGCTCGGCGCTCCAAATTTTTCATGGCGAAACCGTAGCGAAACCACATCGATTGAAGGCGAAACCTTTGGCACACCGCCCTCCAAATCCCTGGGTTCCATTGGATTCCTCGCCAAATTTCTGCACGGCTGGAAACTCAGGTCGACCATCTCCATGAGACGAAGATGGCAAGGGTCGACAGCCCAACCTTAGCTGCTCGACATGGGGAGCTTCACAGCATCCAGAGAGGTCATCGACATGAAAACCACAGGTGAAAGCTGAAAATTCGACCAGCCAGCCTGAGAATCTTTATCTGTCAACTGTCATTTCTGTTGGTCATCCAACTTCAACCACACCTGCTACACTGCCACAGGTACACCGTGCACACTGTTTCCAAGGACCTGGACATTCAGTGCCCTGCCATTCAAAAATGATTTGTCAAGGTCTCGCATCGAAAGTATGAACCGCGGTGTGAGGTGCCAAAAGTACCCGGCGGCCCCATCCCCTTTTACCCAGTAAGCGAGTGGTCGCCAGGTCATATCTCTTGTCAATCCAAGCTGACGCCCTGGAAGTTGCTTCATTGCTTTCGAGACAAGATGAGAGACGAAGTTACTACCCATGGGACCTTTAATGGCAGTGATGATTGATGGTTGATTACGGTTGATTAATGGCGATGAATGATTGCTGAACACTGATGATGGTTGATTATGTTTGATTATACAAGTTGATAACGATTGGACTTGGTCTAATTGTAGCCTTAGAAAAAACACCAATATCTTGGGAGTACAGCACAGATGATAGCAAGTCAGCAGTGTCATGACCCAACCACTTGACTAATTCTGACTAATGATCAGCTCCGGACTCTTTTAATGCTACATCAGTACATGAAACGTACCAAGAACATGAAAGAGTCATTGTCTTATCATATTTCCATCAGAGTCACTCAATGTAAATGTTGTCAGCAAGTGAATCGTTTGCCCCGAGTGTGATTTCGGCCTCTTGGCCAATGCACCTCCATTTAAAGCAAACCAAAGTTGGATGGCTGGGCTGCCAAATACTGCATGGAACCACTGCAGTCCCTATACTTGAAGCCGTTGTTGTCGCATGCGGATACAAAGCCAAGGTTTATACCATTTCAGACCCATGGTCATTGATGATGTCCATCAGGTACAGCCCGTCCGTTCATCTCTTTACCTTGATCAATCATTGTACCTGCCCCCTGGATTGGGTGGTCACACTTCCATCATCTCAACCGGTTTAGTATATACTGGCTATTACTGCCCGCGAATCTCATGTCGCAAGGTAATATCACCATGTGTCTTGTGAATCCACATACAAGTTGGCCATTTATGGGCCTCTCCTTAGGATAGGGACGTCTTCGATTTGTATTGTTCCTTATGTTTGATCAGGAAACAGGGAATCTAAGATAATCCCAATCCATCTTGATGAGAGAAGGAAGTCCCTTATGTCTCATCAGAAAACTTCAAACTTTGCGGTCTCAACACGGTCTTCTCAATCAAAGGCTTGTGGGTTGAAACCGCTTCTCTGAGCCGCCCCGGCGCAAAGACCGCCCGATGGGCCGCTTCTAGTGGCAAAGACGCTCCCGAGCCGCCTGTGGACATGTGATCTACCGGGCCCATGAACATGGGTAGTTGATAAGGAATAACAATGGCAGCTTTTGGGGTCAGCTTGGTCTTGTAATCAACTAGCTGACCATCGACCTGATGGTACCAATGGTCATCCAAGAAAATGGTTGACCATGGTCACTCCATGGCCATGGTGTACCTCAAGAAATGTGGTTTCATTTGGTTTCCCTGTATAAAGAACTATCGTGGCGTTGGTGGATGATTTGGAGGCAGTGATCCACCCGAGTCCTCGAGCGAACAACCGGGGTGAATTCTGGCGGTTCCATGGATTTCATTAGAGAAACTTGCAGGGATCAACCTGCCAAATGGTTTGGCCAACCCAAATGTGAACTTGAACAGGGGAAACCACGAAGACATGGGGTTGGGTTCAATTTGGACCTTTGTAGCACTGGGGAGCCGCCAAGCTATTGAAACATAGGTGGACAATGGGAGAGCCATGGAAAGCCAATACTCTGCAAAAAGAAGCGGAAGTTGTTGCATAGCCACTTCAGTCCAGTTCCCATGTTTTTGGGGGAAAACAGCCTGAAAGACATCTTTTGGGTCATCCCGCCGGTGTATCTAAGGGTCCAATCCCTAGTGCAGTCAGATTGGACGTTTCAAAGATGACCAGGACTTGATCTGGTCTTTCCTCTCCAGATTTGGTAATGGGGTGAAATATCTAGTGCACTGGGTGGCGTACCTCCAAGCTGCTGGTTTGGCCATAAGTCATCTTTGGGTTGAATGATGTGGCAGTGCCATTTATCTGCGGATGCACTAAGGATGCGCCCAGTCGAATACATTTTGCACCACTGGGTTTTACGCATGCTTTGGTTGCAGAGGCTACTACCATCAAACTGCGGGTCACGTGGGCAAACTCAAGCATACGGCCTGTTTTAGACTGTCAATCCGGAGGATTTTTGGTGGATGCTATCATGAAGTGAACCGGCTCATCAGCCTACATAGCTAGTTGATGGCTGCTGGTTGTATTATGCCGTGTTCTCCTCTGACTGATCAATATTCCAACTATATATTCATCATTGTCTGCCGCCAGTATGGTGCACCACCCAATGGAATATCTAACTTGTCGGCGTCATGTCCATTGCTGATCTACTGCACATAGATCAAGAACATCAACTGGATGTCAGATTTTTGCATGTGTTACCACCACCACCACCACCACCACCACCCCCATCATCATCATCATCATCATCATCATCATCATCACATCATCACATCACCTGTGGTACAGCCAACATAGCACAAAAACATGCAGCCCAATGGCTCCCTGCAGTTGGAAGTCCCTTCCAATCATCCGGGTTTCACACCGGGTTTCCTCCCCGGTTTAAATCCCACCTGGCGCCAACACTGCGAAGGCCCGGGCCTGGCAATTTGGCAAATGCAGAGACTCCTTTGGAGTGATTTTTCAGATTTTTTCAGATTTGTTGAAGGTATGATTTCACATTTGTTTATATAGATGTTTAATTAAACTATATAATGGATAAATTCAATGTTTGAATGTACGGTTTATTACCTGCTTTTCCGAATTGGATCATTACATTAATTCAATGTTGATATTTCATGATACAAAAGTTGGTGCCAATGATCCTTGCTAACACCTGAAGACAAATGTTGCTCATTCTGCTTGATCAGCTACCATCAATCGCGATCCACTGTCTATGGCATAGTCTATGGTGTTAACTTGGGGATGGTCTATCGTTGCCACAGTTTCCACTTTCATTTAAATGTTTAGTCCATGCCCGTAGATCCCCGTGAGAAATTCACACAATAGAAGTCTTAAATCTGCAATGCCATCAACAAGGCAGCGTTCAAGAATAGTTTATCCCGGATTCAATACTTCAATACTTGACCATCAGCCACACTGGCTAAACATGACTGATAGTTTCCTGTTTGCTACAGTAGTAGTACTATCGATGGACAAAATTTTAGAGCACACGCTTTCTTCAGAGAGTTTCATCTATCACAGGCTTGGCTTTGTGTCTGTGTCCATCAATAGTAGTGTGGAAGTGCCTTGGCTGTAATGCAACTCTATTGGGTGGCAGTCAGACCGAGTCAGACCACAAGCATACACAGTAGCTGCAGCAACCATTGCGATGTCGCTCTCCTTTATTCAGCTGCCAAGAAGTGTGTCAAACCAATCTTGCAACAAATGCCATGAACTAAAAAATCATAAGAACCAGACTTAGACATATGTAGACAATGTCCACAAACTGTGGCAGCCAGTATTTACCCAATTTTCCCTTCCAGCGCAAGCACCCTCAGGACGGAAACGAAAACTATCATCCATGGTCAGGTCAGCTCTGGCCCTCTTGCGAAGCGCTTCCCTTCTGCAGCGCTCTTCCCGTTGGTGCTGCTTTCGCTTTTGGTTTTCCACCCGTCGCCGTTCTTTCAGTTGTTTCTCTCTCTGTCGTAGCACGCGGCGACGTTGGGTCTCAAGCTTTCGAGCATCTTTCTGTAACAAACGGGACCAGCTGGTCAGAAGCTTCTTCAATGCTGACAGATTGCCTCACAGCTGAGATTTCATTGGGACGTCAAAGCACAACGTCAAAATAGGTAGTTCCCATATGAAGGAAATGAGTATATACTTTGCCAAAATGGCACAAAACAGCATATCATGACACAAGTACTGCCAAGCTACTGTTCAAAATTTCCCTCTCAGATCTGGCTTCCCTTCCCGCTTCTGTTCCTCTTTTCCACTTACACGACCCCACGGGCTGATGTTTCCTCTTGTCCTCCACGGCCATATGCTGCCCTTCCCACTGCCGAAGAGATTTCTCACGAAGTCCAGTATTCGCTGCATGGAGCGTGCGCATGCTACTGGTGAGACCTGTGCGTTGGGAACCCGGAGATGTGCTTCAACTACACCCTGTGTGAAGGATGACTTAGTATGACCATGGGTTCCTTGTGTTGCTTTAAACCCCTACAGGTCAAGTTGGCTCAATGACATTGCTTAGGATTCCATCCCCTTACCAGCAAATCGATGCACATGGTGACCACGGCATCATCAGGTATCGGCCTTGCAGGTTGATGCAACCAGGGAACGATAGGTGGTGTGGAGATAATTAGGGGGTGGCTGCCTGCCAAAAAAAGGAAGAAGGTAGGTGGAAGATCATGCCGTGGTAAAACAGATCCTGAGGGTGCTGCCTTTCTTGCATCAACGAATCAGTCCAAATCAAAACATTGGAGCGGTCAAGAAAATGACTAGCTGTTGAAGTCCGGTCTCACCAAAAGATGCTTCCTCCAACAAATAAGAAAGCGGCAATTTGGTTGGTCCCCACAGTCATCTGAAAATGTCATGATCCTTGACAGCAGTCTCCGTTTAGGATCGCAAGTTCCAATGCACCTTTTTCTGGACTTAACTACCATCCCATGTAAATGTAATGGAGACGACCGCAAGATACTGCCAAGCCAAGAAGCTGCTGCTATCGATACCACATGCTTGCCATGTCTCAGCCACGGCTTTCAGAAAGCGCTCCCACATTTCCTTCAGTTCGGTAGGGCTATGGCACCAGTAAATACTTCCTCGACCTCGATTTTTGGTATCTCGGAACTGCTCCAAGCACCTTCGGAATTGGCCCAGCTCTTGAACAGTTCGGACCGTGGGAGAGCGAAATTCTTGAGATCCAATAAAAAAACGAAAGGAATAGACTAAACAAAATCGAACACCAAAGTCTGAGTACTCTTTACCCTGCTCTCTTGCAGACGACACCAAAGCTGCCTGCAAACGGTCTTCCCAAGCGTCAACCGCAGGGCCGTTTCCAACATCCAGCATCTTTTGCTTTACAGACGTGAGAAGCAGCAAGTATTCAAGAGCTGTTGACAGATCGCATTTTGCAGTCCACATTTCAATGTGGACTGCGTCAAATCGAAGTACGGCCACGTAACTACCACCTTGTCCGGTCGAGCGGTTTTTTCGAATGGAACCACAAACTCTCCTCGTTGAGAAGCTGCAGCCGCTTGTCCTGTTGAATGATTTCCTCTTTCTGCGCTCGCGACAAGCGGGCTTCCGGGGAGGAGCCGTTTCAGTTGTGACTTCCCAAGTCTCTTCCCCAGCCTCTCTTGGAGAATCTGAGGCAATGTGTTTTGACTGGCGATCTTGGTTCTCCACCGGCATCAGCGAGGAAGTATCCACCATCCACTTCTCCAGAGCCAAGCGCTGTTTCTGTGAGAAGTTCTGCGTAATCACTTCGTTCCGCAAGTCTCGAGGTAGCCTTTTCAGCAAGTCATGAATCCTTCGCATAAACTGAGTCTGCTTCGAGCGCGACCAAGCGGAATATTTGGCATAGACACCACTTTCAAATCTGGAACTGCTGCCCTTTCGTGTCGTTTCACCTCGGCTGTGGGCAGTTGTTTTCGCTCTTTTCTGCTTTCTGACCCCAGATGGAAAGCCAGTTGACTTCGAAGAAAGACGATGGTCGTAGCTCTTTCTTGCCTCTGGGTCCGTCAAAGTTTCGAGCGCTTGATAGACTGAATGAAAGGCCTCCTTGCTTCCACCTTTGTCTGGATGAACTTGCAAGGCCCGCCGCTTGAAAGCCAGTTTGATCTCATCCAATGTGGCAGTCTGGTCCACTTGCAACACATCGTAGAAGGAGCGGAACATCAGGTATCCTATTTATGTACTTTCAAAACGCCACAAATATCTAGAATGCTCTAGGCACGTAGTTTCATGTCTGTGTCCAATACCACAAGCTCTGCCTGTTTTGCTGCTTCAATTCATGAGGTGTATTTTCAAAAGGTCGATTGAGCATGATTGAGCCGTGTAAAATCTCCCTGTAAAGCCCCTTTGTATGATCTTTAAGATGTCAATCAGCGATCCAATAAGGATTTTCAGAAATCCCCACAAAGCGAGTGGCATAACTACTGAATTATCAACTTTGTATACCACCTACAGCATGATAATGGTTGCAATTGTCAACCTAGATCATCAACTTGGATCATTCTCAATCCGCAAGTATACAGTAAACATGTTTTTTCGCTGTGAGAAACCAGCTTGAGCCATGTGTCGCAGGTGGCAAAGTTGTGACGATTTCAATTCAGTGTCAAAGAACCATGGAATACCCAACTTGGGGTCGGCACCTACAGCTGCTGGAGCTGCTACAGCTGCTGGTGATTTTCTTATGAAGTCCATCCTTCCAGGAGCACATCCCGTGCCTTCGTCCATAGCTGAAATGGGTGACGATTTTGTCGATGATTTGTGGGGGGCGTCATCGTGGAGCCATTCGAGATTCCATCTGGCTGTGGGTCAGTTCACCCTGTACCCCCTGGTTCCCCCATCATTAACCAGCTCGTTTTCCCTATAAAGTGGTTGGTTATTATCCCCAATGATTGTTGGTTAAGAGCTTGACCCATTCTTTCCATCTCAAAATCATCCAGTCTCCCAATGGTAGCCCATGTGCCAGGCTCGAGGACTCCACAACATTGCCAGCTGATGGCAGATGTGTTCCCGTCTCAAATGCTGGTGATCGTTCAACCATCAGTAAGGATCCTTGCTCACAAGTATTGTTGATTATCATTGGCCACCACCACCACCACCACCACCATCATCATCATCATCATCATCATCATCATCATCATCACTGTTGATGGTTGTCATTAAGCCTGACTAATTGCCAGTAACCATCATGAGTCCATCATGAATCCATCATGAATCCATCATGAGTTCATCATGAATCCATCATAAATCCATCATAAATCCATCATGAATCCATCACAAATCCATCATGAATCACCGTTGACCATTGTTAGTCAGCATTCAACATTGTTATTCAACATTAGCCATGATGAACCATCACTAATTGATAAACATATAATCATCATAAATTGCACTGACATGTCCTATTCTTGATAGATATTTCCGCCCTTTTGCGAACCAATTGACCATCCCTCACCATTATTAAGCTTTACTTTCAACCTGAAGCACGATAGCACGGGGTATCATTAGCCATCGTTATCCAACCTTCAACCGACCATCATCAACCACTGTGAACGATTGTGATTCTTAAAAACATATTATCCATTCTTACCCAGTAGTATCGGTATGTTTGACCACTAACCAGTGTTCGCCGTTGGCGCTAAACCTGGGGTATCGCGCACCACCGTTTGGCCAAGGTCCCCACCAAGCCGTCTTCGGTTGTTGGCCCTTGGCACAAATAAGCCATGAGCTGCCTGTGTCAAGACGCTGCCATGGGCGGCCATGGGTGGCCAAGTTCGGTTCCCCAGGCTGTTGGCGGCTCGGTTCATCAATGGAGTTGGCTGTTCCCGCCACCCATGGCATGACGTGTA
Organism: Symbiodinium kawagutii; assembly: GCA_009767595.1. Lineage (NCBI taxonomy): Eukaryota > Dinophyceae > Suessiales > Symbiodiniaceae > Symbiodinium > Symbiodinium kawagutii. The sequence goes on from VSDK01021272.1 coordinate 361,337, forward strand.
CAGTCTGTAAATGTCTGTGTAATGGTCAAAAAAATCCAAATGGAAACCTTCGTATCGGTCAATCATGGCAGATTCTAATGATATAGGCTGACAGCGAGTTGTTCGAATTTGCGTTTGAATTCATGCCTTGTCTGATGGGAGATCTGGTTCTGCAGCTGGTTCAGTTGCAGTTAGACAGCGCTTGACATATAATTGACTGATTCAGCAAGCCCTGGGTGCCACGTTCCGATGACTCGAACTTCTCCACCGAAAGTCTGTAGGTGAACTTACCACTTGAAATTGCATGTGTTGCATTGTGTGACTGAACGTGAGTTGGATTACAGGAAGATGCCAGGGAAACACAGTAAGCAAAAATCTCAACAACCACTGCGAACAACTTTTATCGGTAATTCACCGCTATCAACCACTGTCGAAAACTTTCATTCCAAACGGCATCAACTTCTATATACCAATTTATAAAATCAATAGAAAACGAGGGTCAATCACAATTAATGATTCTTGACAAGGAATCATTACGCACTACCATATACCGGGTTACCAGTCTCAGCTACTGTTGACCATTATGAATCATTAGAAATCGTTGCAAAGAATTGGAATTTATTGAAGTTTGTCGATGTTCCAGTATTGACAAGTGTAGGATCATGTGCACTACCGAGCAACCAATAATTTCTAACTGTCAAACATGTGTAAGTAGCCACAGGTTGCCTATTAGTAAGTTAGTAACCCGGACATTCACCATGGTAAGTGGACATTCACCATGGTCAGCACGCTGGATGGATCATTAGTAGTCCCATTCGTGCTACGGATGATGCCAACGTTCACTGGCTGGGGATTTCCCAGCAATCAATATAACCAATCCTCAACCATTGATCATTGGCCTACCATGGCCTACCATACCCTGCCGTGGCCTACCATTGCCTACCAGCTTCAACACATAGATCCCGCACCGCTCGCCTCACAGAGATATGATCCCTAGGAGCTTCTCGTAGGACGGGTTCCTCACGGCCGCCCGACCGTGCTGACCGTGGATGATCAAAAGTGGCGATCAATGAGGGTCAATAGAAGCCACTGTGGTGATAGGGCTTAGTTGGTAGTACTATTTCGTTGATAGCTGATGACGGCTGATTCTTATTGTCACTTGGAATCGTCAATGGCGCTTAATAGTGGTTGATAATGGTCGATAAGCCTTCATGGTCGGTTTTGGTCCGCAACATGATGCTGTGGATTGCAAGCTGTCCGAAGTGCCTAGGTGATAAATCTACATGGGCAACAAACTCACTGGTACATAACCGTCTAGAAATTGTGTGAGCTTGCCCTTGCCTGTTCTTTGCAAGTCACTCCGGAAAGCTCTCCCTTCAAAAATGAAAACTTTTGTTCAACACACTCACACACACACACACCCTCCAAGGGGTTGTTTTGACAAGAAAGTCTCCGGGGTTGTTCGGAACTCCCTCGTTGCCCCACTGACCAGAGTTCGTTCACCTGGGATCTTTGGAGCATCTCAGCCTGAACGCACCAAAATCCAAAGCCCCTCAAGCCGTTGGTTTCGGGCGGTGGGAGGTACGACCATTTACTGGAGAATGCCCATGATTCGACCAAGTACTGCGCTGCCTGGCAGCCCAGTTTTCGCTGGCCCCTCTGTCTTTCTTCACAGTTCCTCCCTTGCTCACAAGTACAGCTGAGAGCATGAATTTCTTAGTTGGACTTCCTCAACCCAAGCTTCAAACCTTGGATCCCATCTAGTATGAGAAGCGACTGTATTAGGTCGTGCAGATTATGTTTCACAGGTGACGAGTACTTGCTATAGCTTGATGTTCTGTTCTATACCACATGTGACTCGGCAGCTTGCCGTCAGCGCACCAGTGAATTCTAGGACTAGGTCACTCCACATTTACTGTAGCTGGTTGGTGGGCTCAATCCCTCTGAAAAATACTAGTCAATCAACCATCCCAAAGATTAAGGAACATAAGGAATGTTTTAAACCAGCAACTAGTTGGCCCAACTGGTAAATAATAAGTCTCTACAACCATCAACTAACGGAAAATGTTTTAAAAAACGTCAACTAAGTTCTAATTCAATTCTCATAAAAACCCTTTGCAAAACCACTATTACTGGTTGGTGGTTTCAACCCCCATGAAAAACATTAGTCAACCAACCACTTGTTAATCATTACTAGGAAAAATAAAAAAGGTTTAAAGCCACAAACCAGAGTGTTGTTCGACTTGGCCCAGCTCACAACACGAGTTGGTCGCCCAACGTTAAACGGTGCACCCGGCTTCACAGTTCACCGCCCCAAGCCCTGCATGAGATTGCGAGCGACTGGTCGCACCAAAGGGGGCCTCTGATCAACACCAATCCTGCGTAATTAATGACGCAGGACTACTCATGATAATAAGAGAATATGATAGATGGATTGTTCATAATAGGTTGATTGTTAATACTAGATTGATTGTTAATAGATTCATGATAATGACATTAATAATTGTGCATCAATGATAATCATGACTATTGATGAGTAGCATGATTAATACGTGCACAATACTACCAAAATGAATAATGTTGTACCAATCTGGCGTAGTATGATTGATACATACATAATCAATAACAATGACGACAAATATAGCGATCATCACAGCCATGGTGCTTAGTCAATCGTGGTCGAGTCGTGCTTCTCCATTCGTCCCTAACTTGGACCTCAGCATTGACAGCTGGATTCATCAACCAGCATTCATCACGCCATTCGCCGTAGTTGCAACTTGTTCAAACCACCATTAGCCAGTGGGTTACCAATGGTTCGTCACCATTGTTAATGACTATAACAAGTTACATACAACCCCAACACCACAAGTTACCATCATTCGCTGTCATCATACTCAGCGTTGATCATGATACATCCCCTTGATACCTCTCACAGGTAGCATTGCAAACAGTGATATCACTCTTCTTAAAGGACATACATGCTCTTTTAGAAGTCTGGTCCTATTTCAAGTGGAACTGTTTAACGGTAGTACAGCAACCAGCATTTGTTGGATTGGTTTTCAAAAAGTCATGCTGCACTGGTTAACGGAATGCAATGGCATGTTCAAAAGCATTTATTCCTTTGCAGGCAACATGACATGCCATGATACACGCCTTTCTTTAAGGAACAATTGGGAATGTAAAAAACGTCTCTAGCTGGAAGGACTATACAGGGCCACTGCTTATCCGGCAGAATTGCGCAACACTGCGAAAGGCATGTGTTAGAACATCTTCGTGTAGAAAACTCTTGGTACTTCTTTTTCATCACTCTGGCAGCCTCTGGCACCAATCAGGCTTCGTATTCACAAGAGCCAAACGTCACGAAGGCTCTAAGTGCTGGTTTCTTCGTAAATCTTTGAGACAGGAATGGAGCCGCCAGGCTGCTGCCGGGACATGTGAGTTCCAAATCATCCCAAGAGTGATGCAGTTCTGAGGCGTTCAAATTTTTGGACTCTAACAACAAAACCTTCACGTAATAAACCTCACGGCACAAAATGCGGCACAGTGCAGCGTGACCCTGGGAAGTCTTCGTACTGTTAGTGCCATCAGTTTTGCGGCCATTTCCTATCCGAAAATCAAGCGGTCGAACACCACGGCCTCCCAACAGAGAATCGAGCCGACTAAAATCGTCCCATAGATGTTCACTTCTCAGGATGAACACATCGCGAGGCCAGATCTTCAATATCCTTTCGGCAAAGAATTCAAAATTGTATTTAAAGTGACTCTTTTCTTGTGACTGACCACTGATGAGTTCGCAAGCAACAGCACTGCATTGATCTTGAATCGCCAGCCGCGGGTTGTCTCGATCCCGATGCCATACACCAGCTATGCCTTCTGCGAGTTCACCCACAGTCTTATAACAGTCATGCAACTTCTGCAGCATTGGCGATTTCAAGGGAAATCGCTGGCTATAGGAAAACTGCGAATATATTCTCGTGACGGGATTCCGCACAATCACAAGGAAACTAGAGAATTGATTTGCCGCCTTCGGCCACTTGGTGTGAATTGCTCTTGTCGTTTTCTGGGAAAGGGTGGAATTCAACGCTGCATGATCGAGCGTTCCGTCGCATGAATGGGCGGGCACCTTGTAAGTTTCCTTCAATCGGCAAGCGAGAGAAGAGCCTCCACACTGTCCAATGTAAACGTACAACAGTTTCTGTTCTGACCTGTGTCTTGCTAATGGCGGAAGTTCCTGCCTGGCATTGGCTTCGCCAATGACAAGACTGGCTTCGCCGCTGGTGCCTGTGACCAAGCTAGTTCCCGGTAGAAAATAGTCGGAGAATTGAAATGCGACCAAAGCAATCGCGAGAAACGACGCATATAGAAATGCAAAATTTCTTGTATTCACCATTGTCAATCGAGCGAGGTAGAAGGGCCATGAATGGATTGAATCACAAAACACACAATTCTGTTATCTTAGGATGTCATCGGGTAGATCATCCCTTGGGGATGGCTTTGCTGCAAACCCCAGAAACTCCTGAAATATCACAGAAGATCTGCAAACATCACCATCAAATACCATCAAATACCAAGATATTCAGGTTGGGATGCTTTCCCATTTTGTGATGTTTGGTGAAATTTGGAGCATGCTATGTGATTTTGAGGTTGCTTATTGGTAACTGGAAAGGATTTTGGTCGGCCTGACCCATTTCTGTGAGTTTTCGAGAATTTTGGAGAAATGTATGTGATTTTGGTGTGGTTATATTCAAATTATGTTTTGATGTGGTTATATTGAAATGATTTACGGTGGGTGAGTCAGCCAATTTTTGTTTGGGAATTTTGTGTGATTCTTGGGGAATTGTATGTGATTTGGATGATGTACCACGATAATTCTCAGGATTTTCTAATTCTGATGCTTATATTGATGGGTTACAGTATGCTGGTTTGTTGTTTCATTCTTGTATTGATGTGTATTGATGGTTTTTCCTTGGTCAGAGAATATATACCTCCAAGCAATGATGGGATGCAAGCCGGCCTATGATCTTGAGCCGAAATGGTAAATGCTTTTACCTCAGGTAATATCGCATGGAGTTCTGTCGCACTGCAAGGCAGTCTATGGTCTTAAAGGGGAAAGTGTTTACAAGTACTGCAACAAGCATTTGTTGGAACTCAAAATATTGCTGCAACAAAACAAAATGCAACTATAACCGTAGATAACTATAACACTATACCATTACTTACTTAATCACAATAGATAACCATATACCATTACTTTCTTAATCATCATAGATGGCTATAGATAACCATAGGAGCAATACATTCAACATCACTCAACCATAACTATAACCATAGACAACCATGGTGCGTTGAATGCATTGTTCACTCCCCTGCATGCTCCTCCGGTCGCGGCTTTTCCGGACGTCCGACAGACCAGGTACTTTGACCACCTGACGTTGCAGCAGGCATCGGGTCCTGTGGTACGCCAGTGGTGGGTACCACAGGACCCAGGGCGTGGTATGCCAGTGCCTAATGCCTGATGTTTGTGGTGAATCAGAACTTTCGTTGCATTGAATGATCGGAAATGACAATTCCAAGCATTTGTTTCTTGGAAAAAAACACCGCAGGAATGCAAGAAACACCAACTCGCAACACTTTCTTGTCGTTTGGATACTCCTTGCATACCGAGTGCATCATCTTTTTTGTTGCCAATGGTTCACCTCTAATTACAACAACCGGCGGATCTCTGTGTTCTTTGAAACTGGGGATCCCGATTGCTCTTGGGATCCAAAAAGGGTCATTGGATTCCGTTGGATTGCATACCTTTTTGTAGCCAGCGGGGACTCCATGACCTGTTCGATGATTCCTGGCCCCGTCATCGGAGACATCGATGATCTATCTCTCTCTTTCGCATCTTGCCTCAGTGCCCCCGATTCCAACAGTTTCAAAACAATCAAACAATTGTGTTTTTCAGTGTGTGCTTTTCAACTCATATGGAACTGTACTGACAATACAATAAATCCAGAAATGTAGTTGGAACTGAATATTGTTTCAAAAAACAGTTTCAAATCATATCGATATATCAATGAATATCAATGGTATATATGGTTGAACATCCATAGATCAAATGTAATCTGCGTTGCAGCCTTTCCAATGGTACATACAACCTCTGCAGATGTCGACATGTGGCTCTGGGCGGCACCTCGGAGCGCGACTGCGGACATTAATGTTGTCAATTTCTTGATAGCTCAACTAGCAAGACCGAATGACTAGCTTAGTGATCCAGCTGGATACTGGTACACCTACTCAAACGTTGACTAAGTGTTAGTGATTGATTAAACCCTCTTGATTGCTCAACTAGTATGTACGATCAGCAGCCATCGATTAAAAGCTGAAGGATTCCTCTTCATGGCTCAACTAGTACGGATTCCTTTCATGAGAGATCCAGCAGCTAACAAACCACCACCAGTCCAACTATAAATAGGTGGTGATTCGTCATCAAATATTAGCGCGTTTATCAAGTTCGGATCTCACGTCAACCACCCTGATGAACGATGATTGCTGGCCAACCATTGTCCCAAAAGTGGTCGTAGATGACCCAGGATGACCACGGCTAACCATTACTCATCACCACCAGTTACCACCCTTAACCATGGTAACCGGGCCATGGTTAACCATGCTTAACCATGGTTATCACCACTACAGTACTACCCATAACCACCACATGGGGACCCAGGATGCCCAAGTGATCGCCTACGGACGCGGTATCCTCCGGATTCTCCGTCTCTTCATGTCCCAGCAAGGCCGGGATGTTGTCGACTCAGCCGCGCGGCCAGTCGTGAAAGGCGGCCGGTGGCGGGTGATGGCTGCGGCTGGGGAACCACTGAAACAGTCAACTCAGTATATGGTGGTTGATCTATATTGATTTATATAATTGTCAATCAATGAATAGCTAATTTGAGCACTGTCAATTATTAGTTGGGATATTCAATTGTCAACTAGTCACTTGATTTACCAGTAGTCAGTAGTAACGATTCAAACAACCAAGGTTAATAACCAGCGACAATGACGATTAGTCAAGTGATGTTTAGTCGGGAAATCACTGCTTAGTAAAACGAGCAGTTCAACACATGCAAATGCTTATACAGCGACTGAGCGGGAACCACACACACCATCAGCAGTTAGAATTGAATTAAACGATGGAAATGATGGTGAGCTGAACCATGGTTCATAGCCAGAAACGAATGGTGCTTCAAAACCAACAATCACTATAGACTTGGTTGATGATCAAATTTACTGCATGCATAGCCGAAAAAACGTGATTTCTCATGAACCATAGAGGATTGTATAGTGAAATATTGTTCCATCAACCAGAACCAGTTCTGGGTAATTTCCACGAGATGATTAGTAGTGCTTTGAAACATGTTGAACAGTGCAAGGGGCATTCAAAGATCCTGGATATTGCCAAAGGGATCGCAAGAAGAATGCCGTATGATAATTACAACAGTAGTGACAAGACCCTTTCCCAAGAGCAATTTGTTTCTCAAACAATGTGCATGTATTGCAAGCTTCTCCCCCACGCCAGGGATACAACAACAACAACAACAACAACAACAACAACAACAACAACAACAACAAGCATGCGGTTCATGGGGATTTCCATGCTCTGGACCATCATTCCCCTTAGATAACAAGGGTAGCCATTGACCAAACGAGACTTTTTGACCTGGCTCAACGGAAGGTTAGGAGCCAGATCCTATGTCAAAGGATACCTCTCAACAATGCCAAAATGGCGATTTTACCAAGGAAATCAACCATAGACATACTCGCCATTCTGAATCGATATACCATTGATATACAATGGTATACTTTAGGAACTGAAAACACAAATGAGATACTTGTTCGCAGTGATTCGGAAATTAAACTACCAAGTGACAACCGGTAGGCGAATGTTAGATTCTTATTGTTTACATTGCCACTAGGTCCCTGCTATGGTGTTGTAATCACCATTGTCCCTGTTTTTACGGTGATATATACTGTTGACGTACACCTATGATTATGTAACCAGTGGTTGTATCATCACAAACATTATCTAAATCCCAATCATCTGATCAACCATAATTAGTCGCGATACAACCAACACAATTTCTTTTTGACTACTTCTTGACGTTCAGCATCAACCACTCAACCATACACAACCCTATGTCAACATATGGCAGTGGGTCAAAACCCTGTACTCCTGCTTCCCCTATCATTAACCATTGTTTCCCTTATTATTGTTGGCCATTGTCCCCCATTATTGGTTGGTTAATATTGATACCCAGCCATATATCAACCTCAAAATTCCGGTTCTCAAATGTCTCATGAACTGCTCAGCCGCTGCAAGGCCCGGACTCGGAGGCTGTCGCGGTGTGTCCGCAGGGGTGCTGCGTACGTCGTCCAGCCTCGATGCTCGGCGAGGCAAAGGGACGCCGGGATCCAGTGAGGACCTTCGCGTTGAAAGATTCAATCTCTTCCAACAGGTTTAACAGGTCCCACCTTCAAACACTTGGCTCGTCTTGGGGAATCCCCCGGCCGGGATAGAAAATGCTTTGTTGAAGGCTGAACTCGCACTTGTTCTGTGAGCAGAGTTTGAACATGATTGAACTCAAGTTTGGAAGACAAGTAACAACAAGTCGCTACAATGATACCTATATACGTTTTTCATGGTTTTTCATGCCGCAACAACTTCCGAAACTTGTTAAAACCATGATCGAGGATTAAATCTCAAGCAATTGGTCACCGGGTATTTGACTTGGGTAGTGCAGCTGACATGGTGAGGAGGCGACTGACTGGGTATGTGGGACCACCGGTAGTCCTGCCTGTTTTGGACATTCCAATCCCTTTAACCATCGGATGACCCTCCCGTATTCTGAACTGGCAACATCTACTGAAACCAGGTGAGGGACTCCAATATGTCTGTGAGTCGAAACGCAGCAGTGCCCAGGATTATTCATCCATGTAGTACATTGTCTAATCCCCACTTCCTACTATCAAACCCTCCGTCTTAAGATAAACAACTATTGTCTAAGTTGTTCTTTGTTTTTTTTGGTCTGCATGCCTCATCTTGTTTGTTGAACTATTTAACAACCAATAGTGGCAAACTCCGCCAAGCAGTGTTTTACTCCCTGGTATAAAAGCGAATTTTCTCCTTGATGTGTTTTACATCAGGGGGCTGAGGGCTGAGCACTCAAGTTCTTTCTGTTAAGGTTTCAAATTCAACATCGAGGGCTGGCTTGCCGGAGCTGTTGTTTAGTTTTCTTTTTTCTCAATTTTGATTGAAGGTTTGATAGAAAAAGAATTGCCAATTTCTAATCTAATTAGGGTTCTAAATCTAATATTACCCGCAACCCGTGCGATGCACGCATGACAGGGGTTACCAGCAAGACATTCTCGCAAGACTTTATGCTTCATCAAAAATTCAATCTGGGGAGTACCAGGGAAGACATGGGAAGACCCGCTGCCATTGAATGATGAGAGTACTGAAATGCCCCATCCCCACTAGACATACGTGTTATGAGGCTTCAACAAGCGGAATACGACAAGACCCGTTGCCATTGAATGACGGTAATCAAATGCCCCACAGCCACAAAACTGTATATTTTATGAAGACGTCAATACAGGGAATACGACAAGACCCGTTGCCATTGAATGATCAGGGTAATTAAATATCCCACCCCAACAAAGCTATATGTATTATGAAGACTTCAATAAGGCGATTACGTTATTATTGGCAGTGACATGAAAAGCACAGACCCACCCCCGGGTACAAAATGTCCCCCTAGTATTAAAAACTGCCCTGGGTGTTTCATATGAGGCGGGGCTTAGTCTTAGGAAGCAGAGATTGTAAGAATCAATGGGAAACAGCAATTGGGACACGAACAACTTCAAACCGATGGTTCATTGAATCTGAGAATGTACAAATCTCCCACCACTGAATCGCCGCTCCTTGCTTTCCGAAACCAACTTGTTGGTTGCTTGGGTGGTTCCATTTGTTGTCGGTGCCCACGTGGCTACCACTCTGAATCATAGAGTGATGCAGGCGAACTCCTCAGAGGTTGAATCCCACCAAAGCCCAGCACATTCAAGTGATTTTAAGGGTGTGTCCATGCCACTATCCCCAATGGATCCCAATGGTACAGTCATCCGAAAAAATTTGGGTTATTGAAACCTACCAGTTGAGTACCTGCCAGGGCAGCGAATCAGAAACCGAGGCACATTTCCACTAATCTTTCGGATTCTTCATGACGCTGAACCTCGGCGTTTGGCAGATGGCGGATCTGGAATAGCGGAGCTGGCACCTTTGCTCGGCTGTCGACTGCTGGGTGGCCCCACTCTGTAGTCATACCAAGTCACTTCTAATCGCCAGGCCTCGCGTTGGGCGAAGGTTCCCACGGCCGTTGATGTGTGAATTGATGGGTTGGCATCTGGGGGTGGATGGCAGAGCGAGCGCACGTGTTTCTGAATGATTAAGCTGCAATTATTGGGGCGATGATTGTTGATATCTGTTGATCATCAAACCATTTCAAATCATCAGCAACCGTCATTCAAGGCCCCTATTAACCATCATTGAAAATGATTTGAAACCCAGGGGCCCCACATTGCCCATCCCAGCATAGAGCAACTATCTGCATCACAAAAAAAAACAAGTTGCAGTAGAATAATCAGAACACCTAGAGAGCACTGGTTGAAACAACAAATTCTGCTCCACATGATCTTTATATCTGTGGTTCTTACAAGCGAAAATGTCTTGGAGGATCAACTCGGTGGAGCTTTCAAATGCATTCACCGGTTTTTTGACCTGGTGATATCACCAAATCTTCTGGATCCAAGAAGATTCTGTGTTGCTGGTTCCAGGTCAACACTGCAAAGCACCTGAACTCTAAAACCCCAAAATCAGTTAAAATCAGCACCATGCATCCATTGATTGCTACGTAGGGCCAGCCCCGGAGGCCTGTTGGGCCCACCCTTCACTGGGTTCCTGGTTGGGAAACCTGCAGAATACCACAGTTCTTTGGGGAACTTCCTTTTGAATGGGATCCCATGGCTTAGTCCTTAGTTGGCTCAGCTCGTACTCACTATGGACAGCCCCAATTTGCTCGTCGGGTATATACAAGCATCACTACTTCAGGCACCCACCAGCACGGGCAAATTTCACTGGCAACACAGCAACTCTTCACTCAACATGGAACCCCCAGCAAGGGGGTGTTTCCCCCATGTAGATCATTGATCTCTACGTCGAAATGTTGGTAATTTCTACAAAGTAAACAATTAAAAATCTCAAAAGCAAAGGTGAAGATACATGTAAACAATCCAACATAGTTGATGGGGGCAATGAAGTCATTCACTACGAATCATGGACTAATATAGTTATATGTAGATGCGTAGTAAAAACATGAGGCTCATGTAATGAATATGTATTGTCATTTAAATGAATAGGTACACATGATATGGCTGTGGGTCAAAACCCCTGTACCGCTGGTTCCTTACCATCAATCATTGCTTTCCCTATCGTTGGTTGGTCATTATCCCCCATATTGGTTGGTGAATATTGACCCATAGCCATTTTTTTGAATAGCTACACATGATATCACTAGTAACTTCACCCTTCCATTGATCTGAACGGAGCCTCCACATTTCGATGCACGGCGAGTTTTGCGGGTCACAGCAGGCACCTCGTAGTCGCAGCTGGGAGCACGATATCGTTGCAGCACTTTGGCCACCTGCACGGCAGCACTCGCAACGGGGCAACAACTGCGGGAGCTGCCAGGGGCATCGGCGTAGTGAAATGATTTGTGTCTGGTGTGAAAAATCAAGGGGTACTTTAGTCTAAATTACAATATGTAGTGTTAACATTATCGAAGTATCCTGAGGTGGACTTGTAAACAGAATTGAAACTGGATGGCACCACCATGATCGCAATGATGTGCTGGGCTGCTTCATTTTGAAAACTGCTCCTGATCACAGAAGATCATCGATTGTGAGCAAGAAGGCAAGCATCGGGGGATGTTCAACCAGTTTACTGTTGACAAGTGATAGCAATACCAAAGAACTGTTGCAAACTATCAAAAAGCCATACCACCATACAAACTGTCAAGGTGAGCGACTAAAACAGTGGATGCCAACAATTGGTTTTGTCAACCACCAAGGTCGTCAATGATAGACCCTTTCCCACGGTGCCTGATGGTTAAGTAGCTGGTAAACGATGGAGGATAGTAACCCATACTAATGACCAACATCAATGACAAGCACTTGAGATCTTCGTGTTGGTTGGGCACCCGGACCCAACGCAATTGCTCCTTGCAGCGATCAAACCTGGGGAGCAGAGCCCATCCTTTCGCGCTGGGAAAATTCAGAGACCGGAGCCGATCGCTTGCCACCAATTGATGCTCAAGGTATGGTCAAGTGATGGTTGATTGGTCATTAATGGTTGCCATTTCCTGGTGGTTCATTACCTTTAATCACCAAGAGATATTGGTTCATGGTTTTAATCAATTATGAAGAGTAATGATCCTGAACACTCATGATGAAAAACCAAACACCCCGCTTTTGCCAAATGCAGCTTGTGTTTTCGCCCAAAATACTGGTGGTCACCGGTGTGTCAATGCTTCTACTCCCTTGATTTGTTGCGATTCAAATCAAACATAGCAGGCTTAAGAATGGCGATTCCCAAGGGCTGCCAAACCACCTACAGATTTTGAGGACTTTTCGGGCTGTGTAACAAATCACCAGAATATGCCAGGGTGTTTTTGCAGTTGACCACCCACTAGCCTCTGATACGGAGAGAAGCGTTCCGCACATGCTTGCTTTCAGGAAAGTCACATCTTCACTATGAAACACTATTTTATGAGTACACTGTTGTCAGCCGTCAAAGAATGAGTCATGATCTCTGTGATTGCGGTTACCCTTAATGATTCAAACTTCATTAAGGGTCATCCATCATTCATTTCATGATTAATAATTGATCTCTATGATGATCTCAAGAGTCATGAAATGTAGCCTTGGAAAAGGCGCGCCCACAGCGTCACGTCTAGCGGGGAATCAGTGTTTAACTATCGTTGAGTTGAGCAGTGGCACCAAGACCGATAGCCAAACGTGTAAAAATCCCATTGAGATTCGAACTGTTGAACTCTGATTTTTCATATTTTTTCACCAACCATGGTCAACCACTTGTCATATTACATCTTTGGGCCTGATCCGCAAAGGGTGTGTATTCCCAATAAGAACCTACCATTTCCCAACCATCCAACTCATGATTTACATCGAACGCTTGGAAGGTATGCCATTTATGGACAAACCCAAATGGGGCGTACCATGGTGCTATATGGGTACCCCGCGCGTTTTGCAAAAGGAAACTGCCCATGGATGGACACACCATGATCATACGCTGGCGAGGTGGAATTGAATGATGAATGCGTATATGTGTATTAATTTGATGTTTACGTACCTTTGGTCATGTATATACGTATATCCAAATAGCTCGTAATTAAAGAGAGAGTGGGGTGCAATGGAGAGTGGAGTCGTGACACATGTAATTTTGCTGTATTTGTGACTTGGGGATTACAGTACTTTGAAAATGTTGTTCAAAGGAAGTGTTTGTCACAAGTTTTAGTCTTGTTAGTTAGGCTGGAAAGATGGTAGATTTGCAGAAGAGGATGAAACATGATACTATTTCTTCAAACACCACATAATTGACAATGTACAATGTGAAAGGTATGACACAAATTATATGTCTGTAAATCCTGCAACATGATAGTGTTTTAAAGTATGTAAAACATGCTTGTTTGTCAGGAGGCAATGCCTTTTAGAAGTACAGAAGATACTTACATGAATTTACAATGTGTTCTCATTTGAAGCAGGATGCCTAGCAACTAAGTGTTCATCAGGTCGCATAATAGGTCTTTTAGTCAGGACTTTTGAGTAGCAGAACCTGCAACCTTTCTTGAAGCATATCGGTTCTTCTTAAATACAGTACTTGCTATTAATTGGTTCAATTCAACCGGATTATTTAACTGAAAATAAGCAACATCTGTGGACAACCTGCAGTGTGTCACTATGTTAATCTTATCAAACATGTGCTGCGAATGATGCGAAGCTTAGTTGTTGTCGCCTCTAGTGCGACATACTTCAATAAAGTGCGACCTTTATATTTGGATAATATGCAGTATGTCAGCAGCAAAAAGCAGTCATGTCAACAAAAATACACACTACCTATACAGTATATGTAAGATATTGTAATATGATTGTTGCTGTAGTCGAAGGAAGTTTGGAAGTCAGACCTCCGACCTATGGAAAGTTGAAGCAGTCAGTCCATCAGATCATAAGATCGCAAATGTGTGCGTGTTTGAATGATAACACGTGCGGAAATGCTGTTTTTCCGTGTTTTGTGCTCTGGGATGTTTGACCAGGTAGGCTCGTGAAGCGGGCGAGTGCAAAGGTCAGTTGGGGACGGCATCAGCCAAGAATTGCACAGTGCTGTGGCACGACGCGCATTTGCAAGTCAAAATCTTAAAAAATTGACACTAAAAATTGCAAATAACTGCTGGTCTGGGGACGTTTTGGAAGATTGGATCTGCAAAAAGTGCACAGCGCTCTGGCGAAACGCGTTTGCAAATCAAAATCAATAAAAAACCACACGTTCGCGCCACTTTTGAGAGATGAGATGTGTAAAAAGTGCACAGTACTGCGACGAAACCGTCTGCAAGTCAAGATAGTAAAAAGGCTAGGTGGTCAAGCCGCTTGGAAGATGAGATGTGGAAAAATGTTTGGCAGGATCCGCGATTCACAGAGCAAGACCATACAAGACCATCACCATCACCACCGCAATCTACATCATCATTATCATCATCACCTGAACATCACCATCATCGCCGTCATCATGACCATCATCCCCGTCATCACCATCACCATCATAATCAGTTTTCCTGTTCAACATCATCGTCGTCATTACCATCACCATCATCTCCCTCATCACCGTCATCGTCATCATCATCATCATCATCATCATCATCATAATCACCGTCATCGCTATCATCATTATCACCATCATCGTCATCATCATCACCCTCATCATCACCATCATCACCCTCATCATCACCGTCATCGCCATTATCACCATTATCACTATCATTTCCATCATCACGATCATCATGTGTTATTCATTTTTATTCAACATCAGTGCCGTCATCACCATGACCATCATCCCCTCAGAAATCATCGTCGTCATCACCACCACCATCTTCAACATTATCACTATCACTATCACTATCACTATCATCATCATCATCATCATCATCATCATCATCATCATCATCACCATTGTCGTCTTCTTCATCATCATCATCACAATCATTATCATCATCATCATCATCATCGTCGTCGTCGTCGTCGTCGTCGTCGTCGTCGTCGTCGTCGTC
>VSDK01021272.1:379256-444256 GCA_009767595.1 Symbiodinium kawagutii
GTTTAAAAAAATGCATGAATAATTGTAAGAACAGGACATACAACTCCCAGTTCGTACACCTTTGGAATTGCGGGCATGTTGCCTGCGGGTTGTCCAGTTTGGGTATATCAGTGCTTAGGAGCTTGATAGTCAAAAAAGTGCTCAAACCTCATGGATCACGGAAAGGTGTGTATTTGGCAAAAAAAAAGCTCAAGGCAATCAGAAAGTGTATCAAACGCAAGGTTTGCCAGAAAAAGGTTACTCTATGTTGCAGTTTCCAGGATCTAATCATTTATAATATCATAAAATATCATACAATAAATCATAGTCTCTTAATGTTTTACAGTTTCCCTGGGAAGGAAGTTGCCACAACTGCTTCTTCAGCGCCCAAGGAAGGGACGTCTTTGGAGCCACCGAAGTGATGGCCTTGAACTTTTTGGCAAAGGACTCCTGGGGAGCGCGACCTGTGGAATGCCACCAGGGTCCAACAAGCAAGGACAAGTGACGCTCAGCTCATGGCATGGACGAACAAGGAACACATAGGAAGAGGTCAGGGACAAGTATGAACATTGTATGAAAATTATGAAAACAACTCGGAAAATTTTGTGAAAACTACTGGAAATTATGAAACAACTGGAAATAAGTCAACAAGATGAGGTTGAAAACCAAGGGCGCATCAAAGGTAGCAATCGATGGCTGGTCGAGTAAGCCCTCATAAATGGTCGATGGTGGCCGATAGCCCTCCAACTATCTACGGCCACGGCGATATCTGGGTGGTCCTTAACCAGAGTATGCCCAAACATGATAGCAGCTTTGAAAGAGAGCTTGGGGTCTGCCCCAATCTATGCACATAAGTAAGGAATACACATCCGAAAAGTATTTTGTCAGAACCACCAAACATACCAAATGCTGGGAGAAAAAGATGTTTCAAACCACCAATCAGTCACTAAGCAAGTGCATGTGTTGTCATCAACGATGTCATTGCCATCGTCAACTATGCCATTGCCAGAGATTTCGTGAGGATCCCACATCGAATCACTCTTGCGTCCGGATGAGTTTAGTCAAGATAGAAAGTGGCATATCCCCTATTCAACTGTTTGTCAGGATCCCCGATTGTATCAACCAGCTTATTATCCACTAATAACATTTCTTAATCATCATAAACCACCAAATGAAACTACCAAACGAAGCCAAACCCACCCTGGAAAGCGATCCCCACATCTCAGCTGTTGCTTCTCCTCCCCCTGCTCATCGAAGAGCGGGAGAGATTCCACCACACTCGCTGGCACCTGGCTGCAACGTGCCGCACGGCACCGGTGAAGGGCTGGCGTCGATGAGTAAATGCTGCTGGTGAAGCCTGATGGGCCTGCAGATGGTGAGGGAGTCAAGTCCCACAAATGCCAACAGTAAACATATAGTTTAGGGCATCACAGTGCGATGTCACGTGAACAACTAGAGATATCAGACCTTGTACTGTGCGACACCCGTCCGCTTCTGAGATGAGGTTTATTGAAATTCAAAGACAGGAATGAAATGTTAAGACGATCCATTTTGGTTTCAAGCAGCCTACACTCCCCAGGAAACCAAATTGGAAGTGCGGAATCTTATGTACCAGGAAATCAATCTACACACCGAAGGAAAAACTGCAGTGCTTTGCACAAGTGGATACGAGAAATCACCGTCCTTCAACAGGGTACAGCATAGTACTTTTTCAAACCACTTTTAACCACTTTTAACCACTTAACAAGCCACTAACCAACCACTTAACAAGCCATTAACCAGCTTGTTCAATCATGGAGCTTAAGCACTTGGTGAACAAATGGCTAGTGGATTAGCGCCTCGCAAAGCAAGGCTGAGCACTGGGTTCCCAAACGTAGAAGTCCGGCCACACCGCATCTTTGGGTGCCTGCCAGCCAGCTATTTTGGATGATTGGGTGGATGTTTGATACCAGGATTGACCGGTGAATAGCTGGCAATACCAGGATTGATTTGGCACTCTGTGTGATTGTATGACATGGCTGCACAGTAAATCTCGAAATGCTAAAGGTCATACACCCAACTGAACCAACCAATTGGAGATATCATTGACCCAAAGTGTTTACGCTACACCAGTCTTGACTGTTGCTGTGTGTGTACAAGGAGGGGGTCGCATCATCATTGACATCGGAACCCCAAAATTAAAAGAAATGAAAGCATGCCCTTGGGATCCCTTGAAAACCTAGCGGTGCAAGATGGCCACTGCATCGGATCACTGACCATCACCATTGATTTTAAGGCTCAGTTGATCCAAACAACCAACTGTGTTCTACAGTGAGGTTCTGCACCTTAGCACTTCACACAGCTTTGGCAGCTGCTGTCTTTGTTGGCCTTTCCCTTTGACACCAGTTGCTGATCCCATGCTGTGACTGGTATAGCGAATGCTTGTGGCGACGTCTCTTAGCCCTGCCACTTCTGATACGGTCCACCTGCAAACATCAGCTGTCGCTGACCACCAGTGCTTCTGGACCAGAATCTGCTTTATGATGCTGCGGGCAATATCTTGGATGGGATCTTGATTGCAGGGGCCCGATGCGTGACCACAACAAACCTCTTTGGTGACTATGTCCTGCGACATCCTGCAACAGTTTTTCCATCGTTTGCTTGGTGAGGGTGGCAAAGGCGTTTCCAAGTGTCCACGCACGGCGCTGATAATACCTGTGCATGTTCCATCCCAATGTCGAGCTACAGTTGCGCACTCCACGGTGGTATACGTTTAGAAGCGGTTCTTGCATATGTTATTCTTACCTGTGGTTTATATGCACAAGCTTTGCCTACTGCAAACCGTAAACTGGAGGAGATGTTCTTTCCCTGATGTTTTCCTGCGCTTTGCCCAGGCGTTGACTGTGCTAGTTCCTGTCAATTAAACATTGCTCAAAGAAATTGCGAAAAAAACTGGCAAGACGCAGTGATTTTGGGTTTAGGGTTTTAGCGTTTAGGGTTTCTTGCCTCTCAACGTTGCAAAACAACGGGCCTGCGCAGAGTTTTGAACATTTGACAGGAGTAACTTCTTGGCAGGTCTTGTGACTCCGGGCAAAGCCCAAGCATTTGCCGTACATGCACAATTATGTATATATATATATACGTATATTATATTCAGTGACTTCGGTGGGCATCCACCCAAGCCCAGGTTCTAGCTTTACTTTCCCAAAGTTTACCAAATGGATTTCTCCTTTCATTTCTAGAAAGTAAAATTTGGAAATCCAATGTGATCATTTCTCCTTAGTTTACCAAATGGATTCTTGGAAAACTCAGGTTTACCAAATCGATTTAGTTGTTCTAGCTTTTGAGTAAATTATTTGTCTAGCATTTTCTTGTTCTAGAAAACCCAGGTTCTCCTTTCATTTGGAGTTCTTGCTTATCGCAGCTCAAAAGAAGTCGATCCTCAGGGCGCCTGAGCTTCGAGCACCTTCCGAACCTCCATGAGCGTGTTCAGCGCCGGCCACCTGTGGCGTGGATGCTTGGGCACGAACCAATGGTCTCTGACCAATGGCAGCATGATGAATATACAGAGTATACATATTCTGACATGTTCTAGCAATGTATATCTATATAAAAACATATTCTGACATGTAATGTATTTTTTCTCACCTCAAGGCAACCAGGGGTAAATCACCGCGGCCTATAGCAGTGAATTCTGTGCTGTAAATGTAACGTATATCTATATAATAACATATGTTGATATGTATCATGCATGTCGCGGTTCATCTTTTCATATAACATAGATTGTATGGAAACACAAATGAACAAAGGAAGATTATTAAGCCAGGACAGGATAACCCCACATGTCAAAATATTCCCCGAGTATCCATTAGGATATGAAGGAGGTGATTGAAGTAGAAGCGAACAAAGCAAAAAAGGAACAAACCGGTGGAAACAGAAGGACCACCACCACCAATTCCAACACCGCCACCAGAAAACACCAGGAACGCATTCGCCAGGGCTTTGCTGTGCCTAACGTGCAAAATGCATCTGTGAAGAAAGTGCCATCACAGGTGAGATGACGATGATGGTGCGAGGAGGAAGTGGAGGAGGAGGCAAAGGAGGAGGAGTGCGGAATCCCAAAAACAAGAAGCCCACACAATGATGTTGGGAAATAAGTTTGCATACACATGTGTCCATTAAAAAAATATGAGCATGATAGATCAGTCATGACCATAGCGTAAATGCAGCACTATATATTCTAGCTACTTATCGTATTTGGGGGGCCTACATGTACACTGTATATGATATCGTTGTATGTATATATATATATATACATATCTATTTATATATATATATATACATATCTATTTATATATATATATATATACATATCTATTTATATATATATATATATACATATCTATTTATATATATATATACATTGTTGTGCTTCCTATGCCATTGGTGCTTTGTGATTACGTCCCCATGGCGCGGACCCAAATGTGGACGGTGAGCTCCAAGCTTGGGAGAAGAGGTACATCAGCAGTCCCCAGAAGCGAGCGCACTGAGCTCACAACCCCGATGGGCTGTGCAAAAGGCACATGTGCAATAGGAAGTCCACAATGTCGATGCCTGAGCACATGTGGATCATGTGGATCAAGAAAGGATCAAAAAAGGATCAAATATTGAACAATGTGCAATAGGAAGTCGAGCCCGCTCAAACAGGATCACAAAAGGCAAGGAATCGAAAAAGGAGAACGGAACAGCAACCAAAGCATCCCGCTGCCACAAGAATCATGGCCAGCTGGACATATCCATATCCCAAATTGTGGCTTTGTGGGGAAACCAGCAACTTTGGGTGGCACTGGTTCTTAATCGGCTGACAAACATCAAAAGGCCACTGAAAACTAACAAGTATTCGGGATTGCTGACAGGTTATTGACTAACTACTAACAAGTACCACTTTGGGGTTATCGACTAACCACTATCAAGTGGTTCAATTCCCGGTTCTTCACCACGAATCCTGGTTGGTGCTCTCCTTTGCTGACGATCCAGCGTCTCCAAAAAGATCGCCATCTAAAGTGGCTACTCACCACCTTTGAATAACTGGCTGATAGTGGCTGTTAGTGGCTGTTAACTGTGTTAACTACTGATGATAGTGGCTGATAGTGGGTGTTAACTGTGTTAACTAATCGTACTAAGTCCACATCAGCTGCATCAAAGCTGTTGCTGGTGAGTCCCTTACTGTCTATTGCTGATCAAGCACCACTAAGCATTTCTAACCTTTGCTAGCCACATCTCACCACCAACCTGAGACTTCACCAAGTTGCTGCTCGCAGAATAGATGTGCTCGAAGGAAGCCAACCTGGATATCTGCACAGCCAGGAAGGCTTTTCCAAAAGCCTGTTGTACGCACGGCAAATCTATCTCAGTAACGGTACTTCCAATAGATATGATCAATTGTGGCCACATATGCTGATGCTTGATGATGATCATTAGTCGTGCTCTGATAATTACGCATAATAGCAGGGGAAATATCAACAACATATCCGCGATGCCCCTGCAACTCAAAACCACCTAAAGACCTTCATTTGAAGTAGGGGACCTCTCCAAGGCTCGCACCAAGAGGCGAGCCTGGAATTAGTATCTCTGAGTATGTCACAAATTGTGGACATGCTGCTAGTCCTGGAAAACCTTGAAATTCTGATTGTGAAAGCGGAAGCTGGTTTGCTTTCCACTCAGAATTCTCCACAACCATCATTGGCCATCAATAGCCATTGTCAGCACTCACCAACAGTGCAACACTTATCAACGATAATAATCATCGCATACCATTTCTCAGACCGATCTATCAATCTTAACAACCATGTCATCATGGTTCCAGGAACCCCTCAACAATAAGCCACGACGCTTAATGACTTGAAGTTTATGATTCTGAGTCCTAACTTATGAGATCTTATAGGTCTGTACTACATATCACAACTCATCATTGGATACCTACCTTGGTACTCCCCCAGGGAGCGCCGTTTGCGCAGCGCTACCGCGCGCCGGCAGTCGAGTCCCCAGGCAGCTGTTTGAGCTTGGCTTCACCGGAGTTGCGCCTAGCACCGGGTTGGTTGCGCGAGCTTACCCCGGGGATATAGGGGCAACGTTCACCATGGTAAGTTTGGGCTTCATCCAGCGGTGGGACTACCCAAGGCTATATCCCATCATGACTCATCTGCTTAATGCACTTATCGTTGATCATCGTGGCTGTTGAAATCATTGTTGTTGTATGGCTTTGTCATGATGAGTTTCATTCGATAGTAATATTCCTATTTCTAGTTTCATTGCAAGTTACTCTTCCTATCTTCATCATGACTACTATATTACCGGTCTGTATATGCATGTATGTGCATTGCAAAGCGTGTATGCGCATGATTGCTCAAACATGGAAGGTGGAGGCTTGCAGAGCAAAAGAGCAAGAACAAGAAGATATCCATTGAGATTCTAGATGGATAATAGTCAAACACAGGTTGATGCTGATACAGGTGTAGACTTATGTGTATCTGTGTGTGTTAGATTTCAGGAATCGCTGTAGTCATAAATACTAGGCGTTCCATTCCTTTCTTTTGGACATTTTGCGGGAAAGCATTGCGTTGCAGATTCCGCACTGGATATTGAGATATTGAAGTCCGATACTATTGTATAGATAAGCGCATGGATACCTGTACGTATTTGCACATACACTCATTACATATACCCATACAGATCTATCAGAACAAATGCAAGCGCTAAAACATGCTAAAACAATATCTGCACTGTTTCTCCCAGCGCAATGGGGATATTGGACAATTGGTCACTGTACAGTTGCTGTTGTCGTGACAAGGGGTTGTCTATTGATCATAGTAGCCCCCCCCTCACTGATGGCTCGCTTTGCATTTCTGCGGTAAATGTGGCCATCACCCTATGTTTGAAAGATTGTTCCACGCACGTTCGAGTGACGTAGCCTATTCTAGTGAATGATCTGGCGTGAAGATCAAGTACTCAATATTCGTGTAGAAGCTACTAGCAGATATGGCATGGGATATACATCCTCAAATCCTGCCAAGTTCTAATTCGACAGCCTTTGTAAAGGTAGGTCATACAAAGATCTTCGTTGTCTACCCGCCATCACATATCCTCGGAGGCCTTGGAAACACAACAGGCTATCCGTAAGTCCCATTCTACTGCTTGATCAGAATGAACTTTCTCCTAAGCTCATGGCTTCTGATGATGCCATACTAATAGTGCTGACGTCTAACAGTAATGTTCAACAAAGATTTCTAATCATCATCTATAGTAGCATAATATCAGTATAACTACGATTGATGATATAATCATAATACCGATGTTGGATTATTGATGGCTAATCAAAATCAATATTGAATAGCAGCGACCAAAATCGATCTACAGTTTTGCATGAAGTAAGAGTATTGATGTCTAACAATGATGGTTAGTAAATGGTTCTAGCCACCATCTAAAGTGCGACAATATCAATCAATGTATGCCATCATATAATAACAACACTGATGTTCCATACTAATGGTTGATAGGGATTGATATTGATTTGCATTCACTGTACTTAGGACTTCTGCTATCATCATCATGCGAATAGCACTAGTATTGACGCTTAATAATCATGAACTATAGACAATTGTGAATATCATCTATAGTATTACACTATCAATATAGCATAGCCATCATTCATCATAAAATAATGACATTGGTGAGACATACTGATGACTAGTAAAGATCAAGACTGATTCTCACTGGTAGCACCATATTAGTAATGATATAGCCATCATGAGTCATATAATGAACTTGTATTGCTGTTTCATGATGATGGTTGGTAAACATTTCAGATCATCACCTATAGTTCTACAGTATTAATATAGTCATCATGCATCATATACAAGCACTGCTAAATAAAATGAGTTCATTCACATCAATGATACTATTTTGTTCGTGCCCATAGAGGTTTGGTGAGGTCTTCGGCTTATCTTCTTTTTGCTTTTTTTGGTTGTTTTGATCCTTCCCAAGGTTTTGTGAAGCCAAACTCACCAAACCTGCACAGGCACCAAGAAAACACCGAACAAACCCAATCCCTACATTCACCAAACCTGCACAGGCACCAAAAAAAAAAATTAGCCTCTATACCCATAGTCTTGGCCCCATAGATTGTAAAGTTGGCTTTTTGTTTTCTTTGGTGTCTGTCAATGTTTGGTGAATGTAGTGGCGTGCTTTTGTTTGATGCCTGTCAATTTTTTGAACATATCATGCAAGATCCAATCATGGAAAATTGCATTTCACAGGGTTTCAGAGGCCTTGGATGCAAAAAACATTTGTAATTACAGTGTTTCATGACATTGTTTTGTCAAAATTCACCCCCTTCAAGGGGCCGCTCTCTAAAAGGTGGGTTCCATGAGGTTTCCTCAACCTGCCAACCTATGCTGGGGGATTCAATAGCCTCACCCAGCCACCCCTCCGCACCAATTCGCTGGAACTTTCACCGTGCGCTTGTCGCTACCATCCGCCTCGGTTGCGGAACCCTTGTCGCTACAATCGGATGGTCATGCCCAATCAGAACACCATGTGTTTTTTGGTGGTCAATTCCACAAACGTCTAAAAATCACAAGAAATATCATTTTAGGTTTATACCAAATATTTCACTGGATAGTGGTTGACGGATTTTGACGGTCAATGATAAGCCTGATAAGCCCAATCACTATATATTGATCGATGATCCATGATAATTTGCAGTAGCCAATGATACTGACTGCTGGGGATCGAAAACCTTATATCTTCGTCATCGTAATCCACCTTTCAATTTTTAGTGAAGTGGTTAAAATATCCACAAAATTGTTTTAGTTGGAATGTACCCTTTCCAGCGATATTTGGCAGGGCGTGTATGTTTCTAACTTTGTCTCAGACCCCATGACTTGTCTCTGGAAACATTCAAGCGTGGTGATTGAGAGATGTGCTCAGCAAGACTTATACTTCCCACGAGATCTCAGGCACCATCATGAAACAACTGCACTGGCCTTTGTCGGCAGTGTTTCTTTGACATTTTGATCCCAAATTCCTTTCTACATCTTTCTACCCTTCAGAAGAGTGATATCAAATGCATTTACGAAGAGTGATACCAAAGGGCCTGGACAACGACGTCCGACGACCATTTGATGATCATATGTACATTCCAAATTGGATCCCAGGTCGGATGCACACAAATCTCATCCTCACTTTCACAGCCTCCTCCAGCCTTGCTTTTTTGAATCCGACTCCCCAGCTCTAGGGCCGTTGCGGATGAAAGCTGCTGCAAAATGCCCAGCATGGTGTAGTTCGGCAGCATCCTATCAGCGAGTCTGTGCCTCTCCCGCCCTTAAAAGACGTTGCTGGGAGATGTCCACCTGACATCACCTGACTACCCCTTGGGGATGTTGCCCAGTTCCACCATCGACCCATCACGGAGAGATGCGACCATCAGACGGTTGGCCATAAAATTTCCAGCTCATGGATAGCCATCCATTGATGTGCCCCACAACAGGGCATTAACCTCAGGGTTTCTGATGGTTCAACTGAAGTGCTTTGGGTCTCGCCCAAGCCACAGGTCCTACCCCTTTAAAGATGGATCCATCAAAAATGCAGGGGTTTTGAAACGTTGGAAACCATATCTTCTTTTGAGATAACCCCATTCGTGTGAGGAAAAGAACCAGTTGATTCATCCCCTTCAAGAAAAAAATCTACGATGCTTCTCGGGCCTGCATGTTGGCGAGATGGCGGCCGCAGCATTGTTGACCACCTGGGCTCTGTGAAACTGCCATGGTGGTGCCCTGAAGCCTCAAATCTCAGTCACATACGATTGTCTATCAATGGCTGCCAGCTACAACCTGGATTTACGACCTTGGGAAGTCAACACCTATTGCGGGGGGCTACACGATATGGAACACATCCATCTACCGTACTGCTGTTAGAAACAACTGGTAGAAATTAGTACCGGGCACCTTCAGCAGTCCAGAATCACAAACATCCAAAATCATTTGTTGACGTTTCTTGAGGTACTGGTACCTGTTTTGGCAGATGTCGGCAAGACGGCAAGATCAAAGCTATGCATGCATGGTGTACCACCAGAACTGGTGGTGTCTCATGCTCAAGTCCAGGAAATCGTTGATGGAAAATGGTTGCCAATAAAAATAAAACAGAATAAAACTACAGGTGGTTCTAAACCAGGGGTCCCTGTAGATTCTCCCATCCACCAAGCAAGTGCAGTCACAAATTGTGTAATCTGGGTAGGCTAGCCTCACCGAAATTGACAGCATCCGAAATCCGTTTTCTCTTTCTGCTTGATGCGATTACTACATATCCTCATAGAAGAAATGTCCCAAACATATCCAAACATCACCTCCTTAATATCGTTTGCCTGTGAACCAAAACTTGAGATTGTCGATGAAGTTTCCAGCATGTCATTCCAGCTAAGCATCCAAATGATGTCCAAACATATCTGGCTGAGACTATGAGCAGCGTGCTCAAGGGTGTCCCCTTGTTGCTGAACCCACGGGAATCTCATGGTGCCACCTCCAACAAGTTCTCCAGTTGCTCCATGGTCCAGCGAAAGGGCGCTATGCCCTGGCCAGTGGAGCGACCAAGAGCGACACTTTTTCAGAGCAAGGCGAGTTTCAGTCTCGGTCTGCAATGGAAATCCTGTGTTTAGTCTTGAAACATGTAACATTTATTTCATTCAGAAAATATGTTTCTTGAAACATGTAATGTATGTTTCTGCGCAATTTGTGTACGTGGTGTACGTATCCATATACACATGTCTCATGACAGGCTTTAAGATGGATGTACTGTCTATATGCAGGAGTTGAAATTATGTGCAATGCTTAGTGCAAGCTGTGAGTACCATCATCCTGGATCATCCTGGATCATCCTGGATCATCCTGGCCCTGAATATTCCGGTGCTTCGAAGCATGCACATACTGGGTGAAGGTCTAATTTGACTTGACATTCTATCGGGATGATTACTGTACAGCATGTACCCACATCTATGAAACATCAGTACAGTAGTCCGTATCTGTGACTGTCAAAATCCAGAACTTCGACTGAGAACCTTCTTCATCGGCCACTGGCAAGAACTGCGCAGAATCGCGCCTCCACTGGTGGTGGCACCTTTGGTGGAATAGGAGCTCGTAATAAGGTATTGGGCCTCACGAGGTATCACGTCGGCTCAACAGAGCTGACACCAGACACCATCAGCATGCGAGGATTGGTGTGTACCGAGTAAAACATAGATATGAAAACATATATGCATATGTGGATGAATGACACACATATATAATATGCACAGTACAATTGTGTTATATATTGTGGTCTATTGTATATCATATCATGATTCATAATGTACATGCCGAGTAATACTGAGATATACCGAGTACAGTATATACCAAGGAAAGATAAGGAAAGCATTGGAAAGCATTGAATGCATCCATCGTCATCCCATCCAACCAAACAAAGATTGGTAGCTCATCTCTCCGAAGGATACGAATGTTGAATCTGTAGTCCAAATCGCTCCACCAGTTCGCACATACTGCAACCATCTGTAGCATTCTGTAACCCCAAAACTCCCAACCACCTGACGCACACCACATGTCGACGGCGCCAGCACCTAACCACAGTGCGCAGCATGCCGTGCCTCTGATGAAGGTGTGCATTGTTCAAGCACAGCTTCGTCTGAAGACCGCTGGCTGCTAGGGATGGGTGAGTCCAGTGTGGCTCGTTCGCAACATCCGAACGAAGAGGGGGACTCCCAACGTGACTGAGCCCTGCTGAATCAACTGCTGATTTTCCGGTCCTATTCATATAGACATATTTGGTGGAAGATATTCGGTGACAAATTCGGCCAGTATGAGGTACTTGAGGCAAGTCTGTTTGTGAAGCGGTCTCTCAAGTTTGCACCCTTGTGGATAAGATGTTCTGTTCAAATGCGCTCAATGAGTGATGTCGAATGCGGTGTGGAAATTATCCAGTGGCGAGGAATCAATGGATCTTTATATCAGCCAGTTTTCCCCCAGCTTATCTACCCTAATGGTGTGCGAATGGTCCTTGGAACGTTAGTTTGTGTTCAAATAGGGTTTCCCTCGTAAGATCAACCACGGGTCACGGCTTACCAATGAGCTGGTCACGGCTAGCCGCCTCTAGCCCCCAAGGCAACACCACGTGACTGACCGAAGTACCTTGATGAACTCCTCATTCTCTACTTGCTCCTGCGCTGCTGGAGGCTCGGCTCAGATGAGGTCGCTGCAAAAAAGCCTGCAGTGATCCCATCCTTCATGTTCAACCAGGTCATAGTTAAAACACAGATCATTCGGAGCACCGCTCCAGAAACGTGGTGTACGGAATTCGTCGATGGATTTTCGGGGGTTCGGAAAGTCGTGAGGTCAATATTCATTGTCATTAGGGGAAGCGATTCATCTGCTGGAGCTTGTCAAGCTACTGTGATTGCCTGCATGCAATGCCCGTCATCAACTCTCTCCCTAGAAACCAGCGCACCCATGGCAACGAATCAGTCCAATGTCACGGAAGCCACGTGTTTCTGAAGCCCCTCAGATCGACGTGTTCTCAAACACCATAGGGAGGGTGAACATGGCACATCATGGCACCATGGTGGTTGTCGCCCTTTCCACAGCCAACCATTTTGAGTGCTGGGCAACTGCGCAACATTACGCAACTACTTCTTTGCTTTTTTTCATTTCTGCTTATCTGCCACGGCCATCTTTGAAGTTCAGACTTCGACCAGTGAACATCAGATGGGAAACTCCCAGATTGCTTGTATGAGTCACCAAGTCCTCACAAGGCAGCGTGTTCGGGGATCCGATTGGCACAACATCTGTGATCCAGAATGCCCATACTGTCCATCCACAAATACCATCAAATCATGGATTGTCCAATCCACATCATTATAATAAATCTGACATGATCAAACTATCAAATTGTAACAATAACAATGTTAATTGTCGAATTATAACCATGCTTGTGGTGCTTGTCCACATCATAGCTCTGATGGTGAGCCCCATTTCCACAGCAGATTCAACAGGTTCAACCCAGTTCTCCTTGATCACATCTACCAAACATGCCACTGCTTCCAAGTCTTTCGTCCTTGGTAACCACTTGGGACAAAAAAAATGCAGGGCCTCCAGGTCGGACCAAGGGCTTCTATTCCTCAAAGATTTCGTGTGGAAAATCCTCGGTGTATCCATAAATAATGATACCATCAAACGACCTCTACAGTCACTAGATACGGTCGTGGCGATGATGGAAATCGATTTCTATATCAATATCTTTTCTGTATATCAATAGATTTATGAACATCCAAACAGTCCTTTTGAAAGGGTCGAAGATGCAAACCGGGCAATGATGCTGCACATGCTTGTCGCGGTGTCCACATGGAGTGTCTCAATCAGCATTGATCAGCAATGATCAATCTTGGATGGTCCAAGATTGTCCAAGAGCTGTAGCTGCGGGTTCACTTTTGCACGTGTCCACATTGCGTCCCAGAATGGAGAGGTGGGACAAGCAAAACGAATCATTTTGAGGCTCGCGTTTTTCAGCATGGGCGCTTGAAAACTGACACCAATGAGGGTTTGTACTTAACAATCTATGGTTATCTGATCTCTGAATATATTTGATCCCATTTGTTTGGCTCTTGATCTCTTATCCGCACGTATGGTTTCGTCCCCCCATACAGAGAAAAGTTTCGTACACCAAGCCATCATCGCATTCCGGAATGCTAGATTTCATGATTTGAGCGAATGAATCGGGGTTGCGATGACAATTCATCCCCATAGGGATTTGTGAGGCGTAGGTGTAGGCAACCAAGGGTTTGTTGCTGGCGTATAGTCCTGGTTGTCACAGTATGTGCCATTATGTCTGATACGTGAGATTCGCTTACATGATTACATGATTCCAATATCTTTAAGGAGTCTGTCAGATTGTCTTTGTGCTGCAAGAAATATTAGCCGAACTATTTGTATGGGGCATGGGGAGTTCAAGCCACCGTGAAAGTATAATGTATAGGTTTTCAGAGGCCTGCGACTCCATTTTCCCGCACATGCTAGATTTCCATGCCACACATCCCAATGCACACCAGAATGGGACCGTACCGCACAAAATACAGACCTGAATGCTGATACCCCAACAGCTTTCGCATGGCAGAGTTGCGAACAATTGATTTTTTTTGCTGGGTGGGTGTTTTTGTTTCCATTCTATATTTGGGCTAAAGTGGCTTGGAATCGCAAAAGTAGTGAGTTTGGGGATCTCAGGGTTGCGTGCAAGGCATTCACAAGAATGTACAATCATATCAAAGCGAGCCTAGCTCAGAAAGACTACGAAACCAAAAATGACCCAATGGGGTCTTTTGATGTCTTATGGAAAAATGTGAAGGAAACATATGCCCTCATTCACTTCCATTCAGTTATATATCTTGCATATGCCATGGTGGACTCGCATTCCAGGCTGTCATCTTCATCTGGAGGAGTAGGCGGGCTTAAGAAAAATCACTTGATTCGATTATTGTAGAAACTGAGATGGGGCATGGAAAGAGAAAAACCCATCTTGATGCAAGCTTGCATTTTGTCAGGTATGGCTCACACCAGAGGGATTTCTTACTATGATCGCGCATTCGATGGTACGTGCAAAAACAAGAAAGCTCCAGACATAGCACCATCAGAGAAAAGGTGGGGGACGCACGTCGAAAAAAGGTTGCAAATACCTGGACAGGGTTTAGGCTTCTCTCAAAAATCAATCATAGTTTCTACAACGGCTATGGAATAAATATAAATAGTAAATCATTATTATCATCCATAAAAAGTACAAGTAGCATACCCCAGCATGGCAAGAAGATTCACTAAACACGAACGCCAATACACCCATCAGCACCCCCACTGGGTCTCCCCTGCCGGCGCAGCAATACCCAGTCGTTGAGGCTTTGGAACGTGGTCTTGGTCGAGCTTGCCGCCTGGTAAACTACAGAAATCCAGCGAGCACCAGACGTGATTGAGTACCGATGGATGCTTACTTGGAAACCAGTCATATGTTTAAGAGCATGTACTGATTGATGGTGTTTGAGTACTGGTGGTTGAGTAACCAGTTAGGCGATTCTAGCTTGGAATCAAACGTAAATTTCTTGAGATGATTTGATGGAAAATCAGAAACGACTAATTAGCAGCAAAAAGCCGAATGTTCGAAGCATCTGATATCAACCTGTGGTGATTTGATTGATGACTGATTAAAGATGACGTTTGCGGAGCTGAGAATGAAAAGCGTTCGGTTTTTGACCCACATCCATACGAGCGATCAAATAGGTACATATACCATATAATATATATATATATAAATGTCATATATATAAATATTCTGCCATCATCCGCCATCCCGTATCTCGTCCCATTACTTAACGGCTTGCAAACTGCTGCGACCTCTTCCAAGGTGATGGACTGCATCAGCCGAAAAACGGGTATGCAAAAGTAGTAGGGCCCCATATGGCACCAGAACAACCAAAATGCATCAAAGTGCAAACAAGCTAACTAAATGCTATATAGTATATATAAAAAATAAGACTATCCTACTCCACATAAGTTTACTTGCTTATTTACTAATTTACTCACAAAAACTGGCCAAGACTTGCTAAATTCCATGAATTTTCTTAGTCATGTAGCTAGTAAATGTAGCTACTAAATGTAGCTAGTAAAACTAGCTGGCTCACAAAAAATAGCTAGTCTTCATTTTTCCCAATCAAGTGCTGGCTGCTGCCTGGTGCAAGCGCCGCACAGCCCAGCGGTGCACCATCTGCAGCCGCTGGCGGAAAGTCACACGCTCCGCCAGCAGTGCCTGGTGCACGTCAAGGTGGGACAGTGACAGCCCTAAACAGATAACAAATAGAGTAAATGGTGAAACATGGGTTAAAGCAGTTTTGGCCATAGATAAATGGTTCAAGATGAGGTAGACACATGATTCAGGACGAATGAAAGTGGGTCGAAGTGAAGGTTAAACAGATGGTAAATACACCCGCGACTACTTGCCACCCCCCAAGGATTCGACTTTAGATCCTTTTCTGGGTCTAAAATCAAATTTCCAAAGGCCACGCGGGGCATTCTAGACCGCCTCCTGGGCATGTGATCCTGGGTCTATAATTATGATCATCGGCAAAGCGTTTCCAAATTTGATCCCAGCTGTTTTCTTTCAGAAATACCATCTAAAAACACAGAGGGGATCACTACTTTCTATGTTTTGAAAAATCACAATCAATCCTGATTGCCAAATCACAAAACCACGGACTTCCAAACTCACCAATGCCTACACTGATATCAAGCAAAAGAGCACATATATATATATATATAATTTATAGAGATATATATATATATACAAACCGCATCAACTGCCAACATTTTACCACAAAGTTAGGGTCTAAGATGGTTTGCGTGTGTGTTGATTGAAAAAACACTTCATCGAATCCTATAACATGGGCACACTGGATACGTAACAGATTTTGGCTTATGCCAATTTCAGCCTATGTGATGAGCACACTGATG
This sequence comes from Symbiodinium kawagutii, assembly GCA_009767595.1. Classification (NCBI taxonomy): domain Eukaryota; class Dinophyceae; order Suessiales; family Symbiodiniaceae; genus Symbiodinium; species Symbiodinium kawagutii. The sequence continues at coordinate 395,801 of VSDK01021272.1, forward strand.
TCGAAGTCAAGTTTTTGCTGTAGTCATCATTGCGTGAAACAAATCACAATAGCACACATTGTGTACCTGGCACCTGTGTTAAGTCAGGTGTGCTTGCTTTAGTTCAGCGCCGCTCGAAGGCAAGAAGCAGGGCAGATCGCGTAAAGTCAGGCAGAAATTGGCAAATCCCATTGGCACACACCACTCGGCCAATTCTGGGATGGTCGCGTAATCACCGAACATCCAATGGCAAGTCGGGAAAAAAAACCTGATGTTAAACAGCTACATCGTTGCGCGTCCACACGATTAAATCCGAAAGGACAGCCAAAAATGCAAAGGGTCTTGTGGTGGCCCTGCGCGATCCCCGCGCAGCGTTTCGCGAGGTTTGTGCCAAGTCCACCAACCAAAACCCACATCTGACATCTGGTTCTTCCATTTCGAATATGAAGCCTTGGCAAACTCATGGCTCAAGACCTTACCAAATTCAAGACCCGTCGTACGCAACATCCATCGCCACTGTCATCAGAGTCAAATAATAAGACATCGCAGTGCTGAGGATATTGAAAAACATAGGATTATATGGGAGCACGGTAAAAGGTTTCCCAACATGTTAGCTTATCAGCAATGACAGTACGTTCGTCAAACCCTTCCCCCACTGCATTATAGCGCTGGAAAGACATGATGGGCAAAACCAGGCAACCCTCCGCACACCATGAAAAATAACAGAACATGCTGCGATAATCCTTGAGATGATGTCAGTCAGAGACCCACTTACACATGGACACACTGCAAGGGGATAACCCAGGGACCCAGTACAGCTGTTGCTACAAGGTACTAAACAGTGCTACAAAGTATTACAACGTACTCCACGGCACTACAAAATATTACAAAATTATTGCAACAAAACAAAATCCTACAAAAGTGTTACACGGTTGTTCCAGGTACTACAAGGCATTACAAAACATTACAAGATAATACAAAGTACTACAGCGTACTACAAGGCACTACACAATACGACAAAACATTACAAGGTATTTCGACATAACAGCAAATAAGGAATTACTACAAGGTACTACAACGTATTGCAATGTATTACAATACATTCACAAGCTCAACATGCTATGCTTGCCACACACAGTCACAATCCAACACTGCTCCAACATGACCTCGCGCAGCTCTGCCATCGCGGAAAACAATCCCAGAGCAGCTCCAGATGCAACAAATACCACACCTGTCACACAAGTCAACATGACAGATTCTCATCTCCATGTTTTGGCGACGGTCACACGAGACAAGCTGAAGCCAAACCGGAGCCAAACCGAGACCGCCTCGCACCCGTCCGGTCTGCAAGGGCTGCTACTTTCGCAATCATGTGCCACCCGTCTGCCACGAAAAAGCAAGACCGCATGTCGTGCGAGACATTCTAAACTTTGGTATTTTCAAACAACATCAACGTGCTCAAGGTGCCACGCTGCCGCACGAAACGAAATCCAACACTCCAAAATCACCAGTCACAGCCCTGTCATTGCGGAAAACAATCCCAGAGCAGCTCCAGATGCACCGAATACCACACCTGTCACACACAGTGCCGAGCCAACACTTCAGCAACATCACCTCGCGCAGCACTGACATTGCGGAAAGCGATCTGAGAGGAAGTCAAGATGCACCAAATAGTACCAGTACGCCTGCCACACAAAGTCATGGCAGATTTTCATGTCCTTTTTCTGGCAACAGTTGCATGAAACAAGCTGAGGCAAGCCGGAACCAACCACAACCAACCGGAACCAAACCGAGACCGTCTCGTACCCGGCCGATCCCCAAGGCTACTTTCGCGATCATGTGCAACGCGTATTCCGCCAAAAAGGAAGTGGTTTCGTGACCGGTCGAAAAAACAAAATCGCATTCTGTGGAAGACTTTCTACATTTGTGCGATTTCCAACAACATTAGCATGCTCAAAGTGCCACGCTGTCACACAATATAACTATTCAGCATCTGCCCAACAACCTGCAAACGAGCAGAATGCCACACCCGTCACACAAAATGCGTTTCGCAACCGATTTGTGGTGAATTTAATGTGTTCTATTCTTGCGAGAGGGATTTGATGTGTGAATTTGGTGCGTGATGGATTTGATGTGTTAATTTGTTGGATGATGGATTTGATGTATTGACTTGTTGCTTGATGGATCTTCATTTGTTCTGTAATTGATTGGAAATGTGCTTGGTTGGAAATGTATTCGATTGGGAGTCCAATTGATTTGAAATGTTAATGGCTAGAAAGTCATTGGTTCGAAATGAAATTGTTTGGAAATGTCATTGATTGGATATATAATCGGTTGGAAATGCAATTGGTTGGACATGTAGTTGATTTGAGATGTAATTGGTTGGAAATGTAATTGATCGAACATGTAATTGGTTGGAAATGTATAGTTGATTCGACGTGTAATTGATTGGACATGTAGTTGGTTGGAAATGTGATTGCTTTCAAGTCTCCATAACAAGATATCAAGGAAGTTTCGCACTTCGTAACAGAACTTCCGACACTGTGAATCAAGATATGGCTGCTCATGTGATTTCAACAAAATGTTGCTGGCTATAACATGCTTGAATTAAGAAATGAACCAAATCATTCTCATCAGTCACCATATCAAATCGAACAAAAACATATCAAAATTGCAGCTTTGGTACCAGTACCACCATGACTACCAGTGGTTACCCCCGTTACCATTGCTATTCCCAGTGCCCAGGCGCCTGTTGCAAATCCACAAAGAGCGCTGGCGCCGGCTGCGGTGGGGGCTTCTCTACCTGACCGTGGTACCACCCCATGGTGCATTGATGGTAAAATGCCCGTGGTACCATGAATCTATGGTTCATCAACTGTTTGTGAATCGTCTATGATCCCCTGAATGGTTAGCTAAGTGCTGAATTGATGCTTGATAATGCTGATATCGTGCTTTAAAAATGGTTTTTCAATACATCATAACAGTCAAACTAGTAGTATGTACATGCGCATGGATCAAAGAAACCTGTACCTCTCATTTTTCACATCCCAAGGACGTCGAGAATAGTCTGAGGTGAGATCTCCACTCAGCCAATTTGAGAGATACTTGAGGTCATGATCCATATCATCCATACACATCCATATCTCAATACCCATATCATGGTTCCACGGATATCGGGAATCACTCCGAATGACTTTTCCACTGTTGAAATCAACCCGCAACTACTTAGTTTCCACGCGAAGAATGGACGGGGAATGGGCACTTTCAAGCACGACCAGCTGCGGACGGTTGGCACTGCTCGTGCCAATCAACTCAATCAATCCCTGATCAATCAGCTGGACGCTTGAAGGACAAGACATTGAGAAACACGGGAGCGGTGAAGCAACCCAACGGCAGCACCTGCCTCTTTTGCGCAAGAACGTGGGACTGCGGATGAAAGGTGCACATCCCTACACACTACCAAGTCAAAGTATGGTCAAATGGAGGAACCGCTTGTCAGCTCCCCCAATTTTCTCTTGACCATACTAGCTGCTGAAGGATCGTCCAGTAGTAGGCCTCGTCCTCTTCCTCCAGCAACTTCTCACTGCTCTTTCGGGTGCGGGATCTAGCCGAAGAGCTCCGCTTTCTCTCTTGAAGCTCATGTTCTTCCTGGTTGATTCGCAGCGTTCCCGTCCGAAGTAGGTGTAGAAGGGCTCCGTTTGACTTTCCCAAGTCTGCTTTGGTCAACATGTCCACTGGCATCCGTGGGTGTGGGGTCCAACGGATCTTCGACCCGGTCTTCTGCATGCTGTCGATGATCACCGCCAGCTCGAGGGATGTCCGCCGGTCCTGGCGGGAAGCTGGGCATTCCTTGTAGATGGCGTCGTAGAGGGATTTCGCGTCTGTGATGCTGCACTGCTCCTGCCGGCACACCAGCTCACACTCCTCCGGCAAGAGCATCAGAAAGGGGTCCAGGTGATCTTGCCATGACTGCACCTGGACATCTCCAAACACCAGGTCTCTGTAGAAGACCTGAAGCCACTCCATCTCTCCGATGCACTGGGACATTGCCAGTGTCTCACTGGCCATAGTGCTGGTGACCCGGCGCTTCAACTTGGAAGACCTCCACGACAACACACTCACCTTGACGCGGCGGTCGTGGGAGGGGAGCAAGTCACTGGTCATCACAAGCCAGGCGCCTTGTACTGGATCGGAGGGAAGTCCTTGAGAGTCTAGACCTCGTACTTCTCCGTCAACGCCACCGGCGTCGCTCACTCCGATGAACTTCATCTTGTCCTTGTCGAAGGATCGAATGCGCAGGGGTTGAGCAGCTGTACTTCGGAGGTGGCCGATCAGCTTGTTGAGGTTGATCACGTCGGAGATGACGGCGCGGTGAAGATGACTTGATAAAATGGAGACGACACCTGAGGCTTCAGGGCGAGTCTGATGGGCCACCCAGCAAACACGGTATAGCATAGACCTGTAGTCCGCGAACTCCGTCTCGTTCAGGGGTGCCTCTTTCTGCGATCGCCTGCTTCTCGTCAGGTTCACCGCAAAGATCTTCTCAAGGATGTACTTCTGCTGATCCAACAAGACTTCCTCTTCCTCCTGCTTGATCCTTCTCCCGATGAAGTCGGCTTCACAGGTCTCCCACTTGCCGAACTTGAATCTGGCCTCGATATCGCGTCGGAACTGCTCCTGGGTCTTCGAGTCCTTGGCCGCGATGAGGAAGTCGTCCACCTCAATCAAGACCAGGAGGTCCAGGGCACCGCCGGAATGGCGGGTGTAAATGCAGGGATCCAACAAGGATCGCTTCATCCCCTTGGACTTCAGGAACCGGCCCACTGTCTCGTACCACCGGAGGGGGGCGTCGTCTAGGCCGTACACGGGGATGAGCAATTCAATGAGCTCATCTGCAGCGACCGGGACTCCCTCGCAAGGTTGGACGAACAGTCTCCCCTGCGGCCTGCATAGCTTGTCTGACTGGGCAAACGCCGCCTTGACGTCGGCGTAGTAGGCGGTCATCTTCAGGTTGGCGATGACCTGGCAGACCAAGTTGAGCGCCTCGGTCGTGGGAGTCGGGGCAAAGGTTCTCATCTGTCCTCCATCGGGATCCTTGTGTCCGTGGACGCAGAACCTGGACTTGGCCTTGAACTGGTGCAGCCCCGGCATCGGCTTCTTCCTCCGCACCATCCTGGAGCTCATGATCCTGTGGGGATACTCGGCTCTCAGTTGCCGAGCTTCTTCTCCTCGCCAGACCTTCACCGCCTGGAAGTTCTTCTCCAGGTCATTCCACTCCAGAGAGTCCGCCTTCTGGAACTGAATCACCTCATCTGGCGTCATCTGCTTCCAGGTGATCTCGCCGTTTCGAGGATTCTCTGTGGCGAAGACCTGCTTCTCCTCGGAGTCCGGAAAGTCGAGCTCAAAGAGGGTGCCGATCTCACCGTCGTGGGACTCCGTCGCCTCATACGCAGTGTTGTAGTTGTAGGCCATGAAGCTTTCCAAGGAAAGCAGTTCCTTGGCTTGCTGGGACATCACTTCTTGGTCTGCGGCGTCGAGGAAGAGTTCTTGGTCCTCCTCTTCGATCTCTACGGGCGGTGGCATGGCTCGTTCTCGTTGTCGTCGAAGAACTTCTGGAAGAGGGGACCGAGACCTTCTGCGACGGCGGGCTTCCTTTTCTTCAATGGCCTGGACATGCTCTCGAACCGACTGCGGGGGAGGTCCTGCGTCTTGGGCTGATTCAGCATTCACCTGAGGGATTCCCGCTGCATTGGATGTTTGCTCCAGGGCCTCATGAATCGGAGGCAGGGCTCGAGGCTCTGTGTGTTTTGGTTTGGAAAGTTCTTCTGCTAGGGGGGCACTCCTGGAAGACGGTGTGGATGGCTCTGATGGCACCTCTGAGCCTGCTCTGGTCACAGCCTGTGACTGAGGAGGGGAGGGACCGTTGACTCCACTGGAGCCGGGAAGAGCTGGTTCTCGAAGTAGATGTCCAGCACCTGTTCCATGCTCAGCTTCCAGGGCTCCGTCACTGCGTCCGGGTGGAACTTCCGGAGGTGAGCTCAAAGTAGGAGCTTCTTCGGCAGCCTGAGCGGGGTGTTGCCATGCGGAATCAGGGGGAGTACCTTCGCGGGCCACATCAACGGCGCCAGTCCTCTGACTCTGCATCTGGTTGAGTAGGTCACGGTACTGGTCGGAGAGCACAACCTGCATCGCCAGCTCCTCAGTCGCTGAAGCGGGCCGCAGCTGATCGGTGTTGCACTTCCAAAGGCGAGACCTCATAGCAACATAGACCGTGTGTCCGTTCTGCAAGATGACCAATCCCGGACCCACCCAGCGAGACCTCTCACCGCCCTGCGCCACTCTCCATACCAGCACCCACTGACCAGCTGTCCACTGCCGGTACTTGTGAAGGGGAGGCTTGGCGGCATCTCGCAGCTTCTCCTTGCTGGTGAACTCCATTGCCAGCTGTTTGGCCCTTTCCCTGATGGAGAAAGATCTCTTGAACTCAGCGGCCGGGGTGTCCATCTCCGAGGGGTCACAAAGCACATCAGCCCATCCCGGGCTCGCCTGATTTGCATCTGACAACAGTTCAGCAGGCAGGCGCGGGTTTCTTCCATAGACCAGCTGGGCAGGGCTGTAGCCTCCACGGGAGAACCAGGCGTTCTTGCAGGCTACCAATTCGATGACCATCTGCTCGAGGTCGCTGTAGTTCTCCACGATGGAAGAGCCGGAGGCCAACTCGAGATCCATGCGATCTTTCACCCACTGGCCATGTCTCTCAACTCGACCATTCTGCCAGGGGGACTGGATGTCCGTCACTGACTGCAGCACCGACATCTGTTCCAGGGCCCGTTCGAAGCGTCCTCGGAACTCCATTCCTCCGTCTGACACCAGCACCTCCGGGACTCCATGTGGTCGAATCCACGAACTGAGGAGTTGGTAGTAGGTGTCAGTGGCATTCGGCGTCCCTCCACTGGGCTCTCCACCTTCAGCAGGTCGCACCATGCTCACGGCTTGCCAGTTCGAGCCGTGGCAAACAATGTTGAGGAACGGGATCTTCTTCTGCCGGAACTTCACGTAGAAGATGTCGACGCCAATGATGCGATTGAATTCGAAGCACCGAGGGTATGCCGACTTCCTGCGAGACACCTCTCTCCTTTGTCGCATGCAATGCTCGCAGTGGAAGCCGTCTCGAACATAGCGAATCACCTTGTCCTGCGCCTTAGCGGCCTTGAGCATGGTGATCATCCTCTCAATTGGGAGGTGGCCCATATTGTGATGTATCCGAGTGACTTGCAGCTTCTGCTCCTCCGTCAGCTCAGTGCTCTTGTTCACGGCCGAGGTGTCAGGGTCGGAGCGGTCTGCCTCATCGTCCAACTCACCTTCCTGTTCGGGATCTTCAGCTTCCTCCGGTCCAATGATGGCTCCGGTCCAGGAGAGTTGGTCTTGGATGCCGTGGATGATGATGCGTATCAGCATAGGGGGCCACACTTGCGCCTTAGCTGGGAGTCCTTGCTCTAAAGGGACATGGTGGTGGTCCTTAGAGCACTGCTTCTGAGCCAACAAGGTGGCAATGCCCATGTGGTTGGTCATGATGCCCGTGCGCTTCTTGGACAGCCCCTCATCCGAGACTTGTAGACCCACCATGCATTGGTCGAAGGCGAAGTGCAACACATCCTCCTGATCACTCAGCCATTGGGCGCAGTGGGTGTTCCACGAAGAGGCACCATCGGGCTGCTCCAGCATGAAGTGTCGACCATGCTTCAGCTGCTCCTCCGCCACCTGGATGCAGAACTGGAACATGGCCAATCCACGAGCCTGTATCCTGCGGGCCTCTTCAGGATCCATGCGATCCCAATTCACATTCATCAGGACGCTGAATGGGCGACACTCTGGAGTCATGATCACTAGGTCTGGTTCCTGTTCGCGAAAGCACTGCCAGAAGTCGCGCCGGTCATCGGGGTTGAAGAAGTCCCAGCCGGTGTTCAAGTCGAAGGCGGCCGGCTCGGTGGGCTTGATCTGGAAGAAGTCCTGGTCCATCAGCACGGAGGTCACCCGAGGCGGCGAGAAGAGCTCCATCACCTTATAGGTCTCGGGTGTTGAGGCCTTGGGCCCAGCCAGGAGAGAACATTCGTCATGGGGTTCCTCCTCGGTGTTGTCGGTTTCAATCCCTTGGCGCTCCAACTCTTTTCGCACGGCCTTCCGCACTCCAGACGAAAGGCCAGCTTCATAGTCATCCACCAGGTCTTCGTCATCGAGGTGTTCCTTGAGCACCGTAGCATCCCAGGCCACCTTGACTTCGCAGTTGGCTCCGACAAAGTATGCCTTCCGAGCATAGCGAAGAAGGCCATGGTGTTCACGGAAGGCTGGAGGGGGAGGGCTGCAGTGCGTCATGCGAGGAGGCTCGACGGAGCTGGCGGACAGGGTGGTCATCGTTGGGGAACTGGAGACCAGTCCTCCTCGTCGTTCTCTCGACGCATCTGTTGAGCCATCTCTCCCAGGGCTTGAGTGCTCTGCTGCACTGTCTGCATGATCGCTGCCTGAGCCGTCATCTGCTGCTGCTGCATCTCCATCATAGCTTGCTGACCCGAGACCAGAGGTGTGATCGCTTGGGCCAGAACCGTAGTCACTCCTGTCAGCAGTTGCTGATTGGACTCCATCATCGCGACATGCATCCGCTCCTGGGATTGGATCAGGTTCTGGTGAGTCAGGTCGGAGCTGGATGCAGCTGCTGCCGCCAGAGCCTTGGCGGCCTTCTTCGTCTCGGGGTAGGTCACTGCGGGCACATAGGACACCTGTCGAGGCTTCCCCACACTCTTCTCCTTCTTCTTGTGCGTGTGAGGTGTGTAGGAGATCTTCGCTTGGCAACGCAGACATTTCTCCCACGACCCGTACTGATTGCCTCCTCGGACTACGCAATCGGGAGGATGGCGACAGGGTTTCATCTGCTTGATCTCTGCCTTGATCTTCTCGAGGTCGTCTTCCACCAGGGCGTCCGCCAGGCGCTGCCATCGAGAGGGAACGCTCGGCATGAACTTCGGAGGTCACAGTGGCGTAACTTGGCGTAGGTCGATCGAGATCCACACTTAAGCCAGACTGCGGGTGACATGTGGAATGACCAGGTGTCTTGGGAGCTTCTCGTGCAAAGATGGTCATGCCAATCCATGGGGTTCCAGACTTTCGAGGCTGAGTCTTGGTCCAGTCGTCCGAGTCCGTCACCAACTGCCCATCTGCAAACTGTCTGAGAGTGACTCTTTGCTGACCTACAAATGTCCTTTCATGTTCATTGGGAAGGTAGTCTTCAGTGCGAGGCTCTTCATGCAACTGAATGTGAAATGAACTGGATGGTGAGTGCAGGGCGGCGGCGGCTGTCATGTATGCGCGAGGGTCAGCCTTGCCCTTTGGCAAATCAAAAGCTCCATCCTCCAGGCCATATTGTTTCTGGATGGCCTCAGGGACGGGAAAAGAAGAAGTCCCAGTCCACTTTGTGACGTCTACTGTGCGGTGACCGGACTTCATACGATGCATCTCGTCCTTGGAGTCATTCTCGGCGTAGTGGAGCACGTTGGCACGGGTGTCGATGATGGATCCCAAGCTTTCCAGCAACCCGATGCTCAGAAGGTGAGGGATGTCCTCGTCGACCACGGTGACTTTCACCACGCCAGGGGCTCCACCAAGAACGCAGGGCACCAAAGACATGAATAGAGTAGTGGCTCGACCTCCGACTCCAGATGCAGAGCCTGGTTTCTCTTCAATTTCGATGGGCTGCAATCCCACCTTCCAAAGCTTGCCCTTCAGACGCTCATAGGATGCCCGACCAATGAGATCCTGACCTGCCCCAGGATCCACAATCGCATGCCCGGCGGGCATGGTTAGAAAGGCCTGCGTCACCGAGGGCTGCTTGTACTGGTCGAGGATTTTCTTGGCATACTCCGGCACGGCCATGAAGGAGGCTCCGTTGTACTCGTTAAAGGTCTGAATCGAGCCGTGCACAAACACCGGAGCGGTCACATCGTTCACGACATAGTTGAAGCCACCGAGGTCCTGCGCCGCGTCGCAACCAGAGCCGAGATATACGAAGGCCGTTGGCTTCTGTCCTTGCCCTTGACTGCGCTGCTTCTCCTGCTCGAGGCGGTCTGCTTTGGAGCGATACGGCTTCCTGCAGTCTTCGGCCCAATGCCCTCGATTTCCGCAATTGCTGCAACGGGAGACCTTCTTGATGGCGTCCACGCTCATGCGTTGGGACTTGTGTTGTCCCGGCTGGAACGGCCTGGAGCCCCGGTCTGCGAAGTGTTCTAGCTCTACCTTCCCCATTCCCAATAGATAACGTGATTCTTGCCAGGATTTGATGCAAACCAAAGAAAAAAAAAATAAGAGCACTGAGTCAAGCCAGTCACCAATCCAAAGGGCTGGCAGCTCCTTTTTTCTCTTTGTTTCCCCCATCCCCCGTCCATGTCGTAGATTTTCAGCTCACACGCTGCTTTTTAGCAGCATGATTAGAGCCAGCCCCAATGCCTGACTGCTGTTCAGCAGACAAGCTTGCCCACCAAGCCCAGCTCCAACTGAGTAAGCAGCTTTCAGCCTGTTGCTTGGTTCGACGGGTTCCCCTAGAAAAAGTCACAGGACCAGTATAGCTAATTGCATGGGACTTTTTGCCATGCCAAGTAAAAGAACCGGGCAAATGCGCTTGCACAAATGGAGAAGCATTGGTTGGTTCCCCAGTGTTAACTCGAACACCTGGGGGATACTTCCCGGTTGGTACTGCTCGCGGTACATGGTCTGCATGAGGACCAGAGCTGCGAACCTAAGAGGAATGGATGGTATGGGCCAAGGATCATGAATTCAAATATTGATATAAGGAAACTTACCCATAAAGAAATAATCAGCGGCTACATGTTAGATTATTATGTCAACTCCTACCCAGTGAAGGTATTCACCAATAGGCCTAGTAATTCACATCACTAATGAATTTGCACCAAGTGTGTACATCTTTCTATGTATGTAACTATGTGTAAATGTATATCAGCATATCTGTATGTATGGTAGTACATGGTTTGGGGAAAACGTATTTATTTATGTACATATGTATTTGTGTTTTCTCTGTCTGTATGTATGTATCTATGTATGCATGTATCTACATACGATCTTTGTATCTTTGTATCTATGCAAATATGTATGTGTGTATCTATGTAGTGATGATGTATATATGTATTTATGTATGTATGTATGTATGTCTGTCTGTCTGTCTGTCTGTCTGTTTGTTTGTCTGTCTGTCTGTATGTATGTATGTATGTATGTATGTATTTATGTATGTATGTATGTATTTATGTATGTATGTATGTATGTATGTATGTATGTTTGTATGTATGTATGTATGTATGTATGTATGTATGTATGTATGTAGGTTTGTATCTAATGTATCTATGTATCTATGTATGTATCTATGTATGTATCTATGTATGTATCTATGTATGTATCTATGCATCTATGCATCTATGTATCTATGTATCTATATATCTATGTATCTGTGTATCTATGTATCTATGTATCTATGTATGTATGTATGTATGTATGTATGGAAGGATGGAAGGAAGGAAGGAAGGAAGGATGGATGGATGGAATGATTTCCGGAGTTCAAACAATTTAGTGGTTATATCATATTAGTCTTAGGATAGCAGTGATGGTGGAAGTGAAAACAACTTGTCTTCTTTTGTGTTTCAAGCCTTTACTGTTGTTGGCTGGCTACATTACATTATTTGTTTTTTTCTGTAGCTAGTTCCCCAAAACTCCCTGGTAAATCAACAAATCAATCTGACCAAGAACCTTGTCTTCAGGAGGTTCCGTTGCTTCTGGCATAGGTTCATCTCCTGTTCGTTCATCTGGTTTTTTCTCCTCCTTCGTCTTGGATTCATCCTTGTTTGCTGACGTGTCTTGTTCTACATCTTCAAGGTCCTGTTCTTGAAGAATTTCAAAAGCTTCAGCAAGCTCTTCATCATCGGTTTGGCCTTCCAAACGGTCCTGACAAATATTGATGCCAAAAGTCAAAGAGTGGATGGCATAAAGTAATCTCTTACAACTTTAGTCTGTTTTTTTGGAATTGATTTTTTCAAACTGATCTCAGTTTATCGTCTGTAAGTAGAAATGCTCAATGAGAAACATGTGACACTGACTGAGGATGAACAATATTCAAACAATTATAATGCAATGGCAATGTAAAACTTAAAATGTCAAATCTTACTATGAATGAATGTTTCATTTTCAATTCAATGACTCGCCTCGTCGTTTGTCGCCTTTTCTTTCCTCTCTCTCTTTGGCTTGTCAGGGATCAACTGCAAAACCTCATCTATGTAGTCCTGCGAACGTCCCAGGAACTTGAGCAGCAACTCAACTTTCAACTTGTGGTTGAGCTTACTGTAGCCTGGCACTTTCAACCGAGAGCATAAAGCAGTAAGCACACCACCAGGAATGCTCACAATGCTGACATCAGCCACATGGTCCAACAAGGAACGCCAAGGGCCAGACTCTCGCCATGCCAAAATGCAACCATCATTGCCAAATGGGGTGACCATATCTTCAACTACAACGGGTTGCATCCCACAGACTTGAATCTTCTCATGGTCCAGGACCAACATTTCTCGCCTTTCAGGATTCCAGGAGGACTAGGTGTAGGTCACAGGATCTGGAGATACCATTTCCATCTTGAGGCACAAAATGCTATGAGGACCTGCACGAGCAACAAGGAATGGCATGTCATCATCCTTCTGATCCTTGAAACGCACGAATGCTTCTGCAGGAACCAACCGTGACAACCACATGTTCCTGAACGTATGGTCCACACTTGTCAATCTGTCATCATCAGCTTGTCCTTTGGTTCCAACGAAGTAGTCTTTCAACAACCGCAAGAGACGAAGGCGAGCACAAAACACATGAGGTTTTGTGTATGCAGCATTGTTTTTGTGTCGTGTGAGCCCCTCAGACGACACCCCCAGTTTCACACCGGAGGCTCGCAGAGCAGAAAAAACCTTTGTTTTCACACTCTTTGCAGGCATCATGGTAGCCCAATCTGCATCAAGCACTGGCAAAGTGTGGCAGCCACAGGACCGAACCAAAGCACTCTTGTAGGAAACAGCATGGAGGTTGGCACACAATGTCTTTTCCTGCTTCATGTGTCTCTTGGAACTGTCTCGCAGGTCATTGAAGGTCAATTCACAAGGAAGTGATGAAAGTAGGGATGTTGCAGTTTTCCCAGTCATCCCCGCCACCGCCCGCACCAACTTCCGAAATTCGCTGGAATCTTCCTCTGTCATCTTCAGGCTGCTGAAGCCAAATTGCCTGTAATGACTGATAAAGGTGTGTTCAGATAAAGGGTTTCAAGTAAGAAACCTCCCAACGAGTAAATGAATTGACAAAACTTAATTGAGTATATAAGTTTGATTCTTATAATAACTTATATAATTCTAAGAAGTTTAGGTCAAAGGTAAAACAAGTTTGCCATACAATCTACCTAGGCACTCTGCTTTCAACATCACATCCCGAAAGCTTTGGAAGCGACATACTGCAAGCTCTTTGTAGAGAGTGTCAGTGGATCGAAGCTTGTCATGCACACAGAGCACAAAGTCCCACATTTCACTCATGTCTTTCAACAGGGAAGGCCATGATCCGTGATCCAATGCCTGAACCACACGCCAAGGGTAGGATCTGTGATAATCATCAACCTGATCAAGGCTGGCGATGTGACCCAGCAGTAAAGATGAATGCAAGTTCAATACATCCAAGTTCTCCGGGTTGGGGCCAATAGCACCACAGTACTCCAAAGCGTCTTCTGTGACAGTGTTGTGCAACGTCCTCCTCACATTGAAATACAAACAAGTTGGATCCACATTGAGGTAAATAATATTTGTTGGTAAAACATTAACTCAATAAACAAACATTTGATCATACTGTCTGTTGCTTTCACATCTCAAGTGACTGTTAGGAAAACAACACAAATCATCTGCTAAACAAACCCAGTGTCGCAATCAGCTTCGACACACGACTCCCCGAAGCCAGTGAAATTGCATGCTTGATACAGCCACCAGAGGAGGATTGGACATCGCGATCCTTACACAGAATGATTACTGAGAGTCATGCATGATGTAACATAGGAAAAGCAAGAAAGATGTTTGTTAAAACATGAGGCAAGGTATACAATATTTTCATTGTTTCACGCATTGAAAACTTGAAATTTAAATGATTAATGGAGAGAGAAAGAGTTACAATTAATGAAGTAAAGTATCATACTCAGACAAGTACTCACGTGCAGCCTTGAAAATGGTGATGAAACACCGCATTCGATCTTGATTCGTGTCGTCAGCCAAGACCTGATCTTAATGGGCAGGGAAGGATGGTGGGTAAACAATTGTCCACACAATAAAGCAAACCTCTAGTTTCACAAATGACAAATCTATATCATGAAACAAATGCATCACATAAATGAATATGATCAAACACATAGTTGTCACTTTTATAACCATGCCACATTCCAAGCAGCCACACGAGAAGAATACGAATCAGAGTTGCCACCTGCTTCCACGTTTGTGAGATCCCAAGGGCTCACTTCATCCAGCCAAAATGCAAAGGCGTGCACCATTGTTTCCACATGCCACACTGCATCCCATGCCACCATAGCATCATACCACGAGAACCAACGGCTGTCTTTCGTTGCGGTGCTCAAGACATGTGGGCTTCCTGGATAAATGGGACAAACAATTTCTATTCAACTAAAACTACACTTGAAAACACTCAGTGGCATACACATCACGAATGTGTTAAACAAAAGTTGATGTAAAAAGAAGCCCCTACATATCATGATTGTCAGTCCACCAAATGACAATTACATCTGGTCCAAACTATCTACTTTGAAATAATAATCTTTATAATTGTAGCCACCCTATGTCATGTTGAGGTGAGGTGAATACAAGCCAACCAAATCATGACTTGTGAATATAACGGTCCTGATCTCTTCTTCAGAATCTCCACCAGCATGCTAACATTGAACTTGGATGGATCCAGCTTGCGATCTCTGCAAATACCAGGGAACCACATGTCGAGGAGATCTTGGCAATCACCACGTATAAGGGCTTCACACACTTGCTTCCTGGCAGACTGCAGTGTCTTCCCATGTGCTGATGTGTTGTAGGGCGAACGAGTGCATCGAAACAGTCGGTTCAAGGTGGACAAAATGCCTTTCCCATCAGAGGTTGCATTGATCGCCATGGCTGCTTTCCTAGTCATCTTGTGGAGCAGGTCTGGCCAAAAGAGCACCCACAATTGTTCTTTGCAAAGGTGAAGGAAAACGATGAAACCCTGAGGGCATCGAAAGGGAAACTTGAAACATACAATATCTATCTTGTCCTTAATTAAAACCTTATCTAAATAACAATAATTGTCAATTGTGAATTCATTAGTCCATTAACCCCAACTGACTTTTGCTAGGATCATGCCTCTGTACCCTCATCCGCAGTGTAGACAAGTCTGTAAAACTTCTCATGCAGATAACAGTCCAAAGTACACTCATGGGTCTTGAAGTCATAGATGAATCTGCGAGGGCCCTTCACCCCTGTCATTCCCAACGTGGCTTTCTCCATCTCAGCAAGCTCCAAACGTTCACCATATATGCCTGCAGCACGAAGGATGTTCGGAGGTTCGAAGGCTTTCATGCTGAAACCAGGTCCCAAGGACTGAGCCAAACTGTTGGCGAGTGCTGTCAAGACGTTCTTGGTCGCAACACGGAATTCCTTCCATTCAAAAGCTTTGCTGGACAAAGATATCTTCTGAGTAGGAATCTGTCCATGGTTCGTCAAGGTAGCACTGAAGGTCTTCATGGCCTCAGAGGCCTGTTCGTCTGAGACAGTGGTTGGTGCCGGTAACATCTGCGTCGGACCTGCAAATTGGTACCCGTCGCACCTGAAGATGACTGACAATACCTGAGTGGACATATTGAATCGTGTCATTAGCAATCGAAAAAAGAAGCCTAGACAATCCTGATGCCAGTAGTCTCTTCCCATTTCAGTCAAACTTACGTACCGACCCCCCCAACAAAAAAACATTGACTATGCATTGAACTTATGTGCCATGATACGTGCTCCCCACTTACGGTTGCTGCATCCATAGCGAGGTTGATCACCTTGACAGTCGATGTGTCTACATTCTTGGTCATGAAGTCTTGACATTTCTGAAGGGTTCTAGCTGCATACTCTGATCCAGTTCGGGCTGCAAATGGTGAATCCCTGGAGATGATACCAAGCCTGTGCAAGCTGACCTCATCCTTGGTGGACACAAAGCCACCGCCTCGACATTGAAACTGATTGATGGTGTGGATCTTCAAGCTCGGATTCCCTCGTCGCCTACTGGCCTGCATGAATGGATGTACCTTCTCCCTCACATTGGGATCGGGGCAGTCAGCAATTGTAGCTGTACTCAGGGATGTTTCAGCATGCTGAGCAAACACATGACAAAGTCGCAGGACCAAATTGAAAAGGGGATCTTGTGCATTGTTGGGATGTTCTTGTCCATCTGATCCGCAACGCAAACGAAACAGACCAATGAGCACTTGACCAACAGAAATGTCCGCAGATGTAGAACATGGAGGCTCTGGAAGCTTCTTCTGGAACCTTACGATGAAATATAGCAGAACAACTTGACAACTCCACCAAAGCATTCATAACATTTTCTTTGTTCTTATAGTTTTATTGAGTTTGCCAAGACAATGACCCCCAACTAAAGAGACATATTTTATCACATATTTTATTTAAAAAATTATCTATGACGATCAAGTAGCCTGCTGAAAGAAAGTCCCAATCGATCGAAGACAAGCTTGAGAACACGGAGCCTGATCTTGTTCTGGACAATTTCAACATTGTACTTGGGCTTGTTGGGATCCAAACAAATTGTCTGACGCAAACACATGTGTTCCTCAAGCGTGCTCATGACTTGACTAATAGTCTTGACAGTCTCTTGGCTCAATGTCGGAGCTTTGCACATACATCCCATAATTGCAACCATGCCAAAGACAGTGGTGGAGTCCAATGGCAAAGACCTCTCAACTGAAACTCCGCCCTTGTACGTGCCCTTGCGCATCACCTGAGATACCCTGAACGACCCTGGAAATTCCAAACATGTGTATGCTGTAGTGTTACCACCACAAACCACTTGTGATTAAGGCATGATGTCAATCTAAGTACAAGTTGTATAAATACGAGTATGTAAGAATGCAAACATGTGCATCAAAGTATCTCTCCTTTGTGTCATGTATGGCCATTGGAAGATAATGAGTGGAAAATGCTGCCCATTCCTGTTCACAAAACATATATGTTCAAATGTTTGGCAACTAATTCCCAAAACGTTTGCAAATGCCACTTGAGAAAGAAAACTAAAAGGTAGAATGTTCCTTGAAGCTACTCCTGAAAATGTGAGTGATGTGATGTAAAGTCAACAATATGTAGTGAGAATGTCTGAGTCATGTTGTGAAAGCGTGTGATGTAAGAAACATATTTTTACATTTTTTAATGTAAAAATGACTCTTCGTTTGTATAACGTATGAATGCACCTGAAGCACGCAAACTAGAGGATTAACAAAACAGCCTCTGACCAACAGGTAACAAGACATTCACAGAAACTTCACTCAGGATAACAAATCATACCAAGTCACATGATTGCACCCAACACGCAGATCTTCGAGGAAGGGCACCAAGGCACTGGCATAGTTCCTACTATACCATTGGTAAAATGGTGTTCGAAAAGTCCACCATTCACTTGCAGCAACATACTGAGTGTACCCATCACAACCATCCTCTTCTGAGACCTGCACAAAGAACCCCAAGAAAAGAATGAAACACATCATTATGTATTTTGAAATTTCTCTTGATTTATTTTGAACCCCTGGCCTTCATGATAGACCAGGTGGACTTGGCATTCACCAGAAATCGAAATTCATGAGGAATGGAAACAACTGATCCCCTGGAGCTAGATGATGCGGAGCTCGAACAATTCTCCCTGTGCGAGGTGCTCATCTTCTCAGCATCGTTCATCATTGACTCAAGCAAGTATTCAGGGGGTACTGGTGGAAAGGGTAAGTGATCCCCATAGATCTGCGAGAGCTCATCCAAGAAAGACCTGGTCTTGTCAATGAACTCTGCTATCTGTTGTCTTGACCAATGCATCCAAACACTCTCCAGTTCCTTCCATCGTTTAGCTATCAAGAGTCGCATCTCGAGAATAGCATCGGCACGCCCCTGCTCCTGCTTGGGGTCGTCATCAAAGACTTCAGGAACCTTTTGAATGGCGGACTTCACTGCAGCTTCCCAGAAATCCTGCAGAGGCAACTCAAACACTGAAGGATTCATGGTTAATTAACCTAACGCAGAAACCTACTTACTTACTCAACAACATATGCATGCACACATTTAACAATGGTTCAAAGTTTGGCTTGGTGGATGGACAAAAGGACTAAGATTCCTGTTGCTGTACCAAAGGAGGTTCATCTTTAGCTCGTAGGACCACCGCCGACTCCATAGATGCCACCGCGACAAGGTGACCCGAGTCAAAGTCAAGAGTACCAAACACACACTAGCCACTCTTGATCCACAAATACCATAATCTTGAAGCATGAGCAGCAACAAAAACATGATACACATAACATAGTCGTCATTCCTCATCGCAACCTTACCTTCTATGCTTCAATCCTTTCAGCAAAGCAAACTTATCCCATATGGCAAACGGACAAGCTTTGTTTTTTTTCCAATCCAGGATTGTTCGAGGTACATTACAATGTGTCAAGGAATCTAATTAACTGCGTGCATTTCACACAGAGAACTTTGATGTAGGGGTGTAACTCAACTGGAAGTCGTACCCTCGCCATATCTACTGTAGAATTCCATGCAGACATCACACTCGCACCACAATGGGTGTTGCGCATCACTATCCCAATCAGGAATGGATGGGCAGTTCATCCTCAAAAGCACATCAACAACACAAGCCGTGGGTTCTCCAGCTGCAGTATCTTCCAGGCTTGAGGTATTCGCACCAGGACTCTGTCTCACATCATGTTGGGTGTTGGTTTGATTCGAGGTATCACCTTGACCGTGAGAATCTCCATGATGATGTTCTTGCTTCAACTTTTTGCTGCAGTGCTGGTCACAACAACTCTCATTGTCGCCCACTAGCGGAAGGATCACCAAAACCATGAAGCCACAGACAAATGAGCTCACGAAAACAATTATCCAACTGGGTCTGCACAATTCCTAAAAAGCCTGCGGATGAGTATATGTGAGGAAGAGCTGAACAGAACATCTAAGAAATATTAACCCAATATTAATGAAGATCCACATGTCTGCCAAGTTCACTAGTATATATCCAAATCCTGCAAATGCGTAAGGTCATATTTGGCTTGACAACATGCATGCTAGAACGAAAGATCAGTCAGATCACATCCCGAAATTCAGGAGCATCACATTTGCATGAGGGAAAGGCCAAATAGAGCAGATTCAAAAAACCCTTGATTGTACCCACCTATCCAGAACACTCAAAGTGGAGTTCTGCCTAGTCACTCATGTTCCCATTAGGCACATGTGATTGACACAACAAACAGTGCAGCACACAGCAACCCCGGGAAAACTAAATGGGCAAAACCTCTGAAGAGTTCGATCGTAAGAGTTTGATGGAAAACCCTGATACGTTTGCTTCAAGTGCCTATCTTCCCCAATCGCGTGATTTTCGTAATTCTTTCCTTTTTTTGAAGCAAACCAAAAAAAAAAACTCCTCTCCAACCCAAAGTGCGTATGCGCGAGAGGACGATGTTGGATTTGTATGTGTGAGAGTCCGATGTGGCATCCGTATGTGCGAGAGTCCGATGTGGCATCCGTATGTGCGAGAGCCCGAAGTTGCTACAGTATGTGCGAGAGGCCGATGGTGTTTCCGTATGTGTGACAGGCCGATGATGGTCCAGTATGTGTGCCTGAAATCTGTTCCAACCCAGCCCTCCGTTCATCGGATCTGCCTTTTGTGATCCAACTTTCCCCAGGAACTAAGTTGCTCCAAGCAGCAGGTCATCAAAAACATGAAGAGCTGGCCAAGCAAAACAGCTATAGAAGGAAAACACATCTGGCATATGGATTACCATCGAGATGTAGTTCACTGTTTGTTGTCTGTCAGGAATTCTTATGCTGATAAAAGTACATATTAATAATCCAGCCAATCACGTATACACTACTCCTGCTAATTGGCCTACTCAGAGTCTTCTTCCGCAACATGAGGAAGCGAATCAGGTCCACAGCTGGAATTGGCAGAAGCCTTTGGAGCCAGCACCTCCACAACTGCCGCCTCTGACAAAGCTTCCCCCAAATCAGCTGTAGTAGTGCGACCCTCACCACTAGGACTTGGAGTACCCCCGCGAGCGGCATCTTCATCATCATCACCAGGTCCATCATCACCACGTCCATCATCACCACGTCCATCATCACCACGTCTAGCACCCTCTTCATCAGAGGCATCGTTCTCACTGCTCTCTGAACGGGATCTGCCCAAACGCCTCCGCGGGAATGCATCCCCCCGCCGCAATGCATCTGCAGTAGTAGGGACTGCCTTCTCAGTGGAATCAATCAACTTGGCCCTGAAACGGTCCTAGCAGGTCAGAACCATTTCAATTTAGTTACATGATGACATTACTGTATTACATGCCTTTGTTTAACAAACGACCAAACAGACAAACACATATTAAACAAACAAACAAACAAACAAACAAACAAACAAACAAACAAACAAACAAACAAACAAACAAACAAACAAACAAACAAACAAACAAACAAAGCAAACAGAACCAACACAATAACAAATGCTGCAAACACACCTGGCACCAAAGACTCCAACATGAATACTTAACATTTTTTGGTAACACAAAGTCCAGATGTGAATGAACATAGTCAGTGATGCGCAGTGCAGTTTGTCTCCCCGTGAACGACATCAGCTGCAAAAGCTCAGAAGCCTCTGGACCACAAACACTAAGCTCTGGCTTCCACCCACTCTGCACCATCTGAAGGAAGCTGGATGCATCAACCTTCAAATGGTAAGCTGGAGAATCGCAAGAGAATACCCCCTGTTCATTGATATAAACATAAAACTATAAATACGTTTCTGATATTTCTAAATTCATATGCAAATATATCTGCGACACACTGTAACAACCACACTACAACAGTCACAAGTTGTCAACATGAGAAAGTCTTCAAGGTTTGTAGAAACAAGAAACGAGACCATCTGCGTGTGCTACTTTGACATAAAGGACCTTGTCATTCTCCATGGTGAAACAATTCAACTGACCATAAATGAGCTGCTCTAGATCTTGAGATGGTTCCGTGGTGCTCTCGAAACTCAAGCGGGTACCAGACGATTTGCGACTTGGAGCACGTGGTTTGAATGCATCTGGGAACAAAGACCTGTTATCAACAGGTGCCAATTGTAGAGCACGTGAACGGCCACGGCCACGGCGTGCAGGCATCATATCTGATTCGTCTGACAACATGTCCTCCTGGCAGGAGCATACGGAACACACCTATTTGATTATCAACCCTGTAAATTCATTTACATAATCATCCTAGATTCCATTGCAAGTATGACCATATGTAGGTAGGTCTATAAGTCATGTATGTAAGTATGTATGTAGGTATCTATGTAAATATATATAATATATATGTATGAATTATCAATGTCATGTATGTATTTTTGTAATGTCATAATGTAATGGATTAGATATAATGTAATGTAATGTCATGTAGTAGTGTAATGAATGATTGCAATGCCATTGAATGTAATGCAATGCAAACAAATGCCACACAATTAATGTATGGTAATGCAATGTATTATAATGCAATATATAGTGAATAAATGTACGTATCTATATATGTATCTAACTATGTATGTAGGTATCTTTGTACGTATGTAGGTATCTATGTTGTGTTTGTATGAATGTTTGTATGGTAAACCTTTCATGTTTTTGACACCCCACGGTTCAGGCAAGCCGCACCTGTTGTTCCTTTCTTTCCTTTTTGTTTCGCTTGGTACTTTTCCTGGGTCGCCTCGAGGAAACTGAAGAGGAAGCAGATTCCTTCTTCTTCTTCTCTGCTTGGCGGGGGTTAGGCACCGCTGTTGTTTTCCTCCTACTCAACTCTTCAATCTCAGCATCCATGTCTCTTTTGGCTTCTGTCAGCAACACACTGATTGTTTGTTTGAGTTGACAGCACCAATCCACTTTGGTCCCATCCTCATCTTTCTTCTCCACCTCTGATTTCAAAGACCTGAAACGTAAGAGTTGTCAAGTATGTGTGGTAGAAACTGTTACAAACACAAAGTCCACCTAATAGAAACCAGGTAAATAACAACATACTCAGAGTAGGCATTCTTTGTTGAACCTCCCAGCCTCCGAAGCGATGCAACTCCACTGTGCTGTGAGATGATGGTCATGCTCGTCATATCTCCAACTGCGTGAAGGGAAACAAACGAACAACAAACATGATCTTTATGTGTCATGTTAAAGTAGACTACTTTATACCCGACCCATACTAAAGACATTGACATGACATTGGTCAAGTACTTATCGTCTCGTGTTGGTACATGTTTTGATGTAAACCACACTTCTGATTCTTGTGAACCCCCCCCACAGCCTTTCTCCAAAAGTTGAACCAATCGATCCTTCCACTTCTTCTCTGCAACTGCAAGAGATTGAGCTAGGTCCAAACGAAGTTGAAGAACATCAGAGTTGTCTTGAGATCGCATGCAACTGAGGGAACGCTTCCTGACCTACAGGGATCATCAGCAAAACAAACCCTAAGTCATAGTAAAGAAACATTGTCCAAACATTCTTGCTGATAAGCTCTATTCTTATTGTTCCTGGTAATGTTCAGCAATTAGCATCATGATATTGAATATATATGTTTTTAGTCCCACCCCAGCCTCAAAGAGTTCACCACCCATACGCATGAGGGTTCCTTCTGTTAGATCAGTGGTAGCCCGACATAGTGCACATGCCATCAAGTACGGAGAAAGATCACTGACCCGAACAATGTTCTTGGTAAACTTCAACATTTTGGGCTTGACACCGAAGCTAGCTGCTACAGCCTGTGCAACTTTGGCCTCAGCACCCAACGCAGCATCCTCACTGCTGGCACTTCTGGAGTAAGAAGCACTTCTGGATTTCTTCCCTCTGCCTTTGCGATCTTTGGACTTCCGTGCGCGGTCTTTGGAACCCTTCTCCTTGCGATCCTTCCTTGACCTGGATCGACCTCTGTCCTTCCTGCCCCTGGACCGTGTGGAAGTAGGCATGGAGAACAAAAGGAACGTGGCAACTAAGAGAGAGACCTACATGAATCTGGATGGCAGCAGCCAGACACTTAGACATCAAACTACAACTGGATAGACGCAGAACATGATGGCATGGTACTTGCAAAGAAATAGACCAAAAAAGATTGACCATTGGTCTTGTGTGGTCCACTGCCAAGCAAAGAGCATAACGCATCGATTTGTCTTTTTTTGCAATGCCGCCTGTGATGCGCATGCAAGTCAATAAGATGCAACAACGAGCCTTTCTGTGGGCATTGTTGGATAATGGTACTTCTCAGTATGGATCCAAGGATCATCAATTTAATCTGGTTACCAATAAACAATAATAATACCAATTCCTACCCAATCAGGAAGCTAATACAATTGTTTAGGTTGCATATCTGGATACTTGCTCATCCTTGTATCCACTGATCCCCGAATTAAAATGCAGACTTTCTCACAAAGTTGACCAAGATAATTGTAATATCTTGCTGGTCATCTACATCAAAGGCTTCAATCATCGTGTAGCAGCCACTCCGGGTGACAGAACGCATAATGTAGACAACTCGCTCTTGCCAGTCAAACGTATCACCCGCTCCACCTCCATGAGCGATGAAATCTCCCAGCATGTACATCTTATCGCAGCAATCCACTTCCACTTCAGTCCACTCAGGAGGATAAGGACAAGTGCTCATGCAACTACCATGACCAGGAAAGGCAAACCAGGCTTGGGACATGGGCAGGTGTAGAGGTCGCACGAATCAGAGTGGATATCTACAGGCTGGAAAATAGGATGGCTAAAACTCAACTCTAGAGCCAACAAGTAACAAAAACAAGTCTCTTGCACATCTCTTGCGTTGCTCGAAGTAAAGAACACAAAGGACTAACACCATGGCTGCTATTCTCAAAGCCATTTGACAAAGGATCTGCCGTAAGAAAGAATGTACACGAAAATATGTGCTGCAGAGACATTTCACAAACCACATGTGTACCTTTTTCGAAATGGTCTGGCACGTGTTCGAGGAGGCATAGGCATGCCAGTGGGGATCCCTGCAACCGACCGACTTGAAGGCACAAAACATTGATATAAATTCCCAGTGAAGACTAGAATGTGAATTTGGTAATGGACTATTAGTAGTACTTGCTTGCAATCATTGCAGGGACCAACCACCTCACTCAAATTACTAATGGGTTTACATTTGCTTTCTTGGGCTTCCTCCATTGAAAAAGAATGAGCCCAAAGCAAACCCAAGTGACCGCATGTAATTCTGAATTAATCTGTGTCGCTGGACGTACATCCAAAACACACCATAAATAAACTACCATGGCCACCAGAGACCTTGTACTCGGCAAGCATGAACGGCAGCAGATGGCACTTGGCCGCCTGCAAAGGCACGAAGGACGACCCAGAGCCACCATTTTATTTACCACTTAGTTGTTCATAAACATTTTCAATCACAATACAGAAACACTACACCAGGCGATAGACATCATATTTGTCTCAAAACACCGTCGAATTTCAAAACTGCAACGCAATTCCAAAAAAGAAGAATTGCGTGGACACCCGAGTCAACCCCAAAACGCATGTACCCTCGCCTTCAGTCATCCAAAAAGATCTGTCCATTCTGGCGATGCAGGGCCTTAGCCACACACGTCATCAGCAGCTAGGCTGTATACATACATACCAATGGTCACAACTTTCCAAAGAAGTGCGTAGTTGAATCAATATCGTAGCAAAAGGTCAAGCCATGTTTTCATCTCAAAGACTTAGTCACAGCCTGTTTTTTAAGCTGAATGAATGAGAAACCCCCACTGCTGACACTCTGATTGATATAGATTCACGGTCCAAGCTACTAGTAATACTTTACATAGCCCTCTCTTTCCAGACAGATCTTCCTTGTGTGTGCGTGTGTGTCTGTGTGTATGTGTGTGTGTCTCTGTGTTTGCGACTGTAACTTGTTTCTATCTGTGTTTGGTTCATTCAAACGCCCGTGCAATTCACCCCTGAGTCAAAGACATAGGCAAAGACTGTGGATCCAGATGAAGAGGTAGAAGTCGATGAAGATCCCACGGTCCTGCTGAAGCAAACCAACAACATCCACATGAAGCCATCTTGATACAGGGGTTCTTTTGCTACATGGCAAACATTCTTAGTTGATTACTAAATGCCAACAACTCTGCAGTCTAGAACAATGAACCTGGTTAACCTTTTGGATTTTGTAGTGACATAACTTCTCATGGCATCACCTCTTCCACTACTAACCCGGGTGACATCAAGCCTCAAATTCTTTGCTGCACTGCTTGAAGAGGTACACGTAGAAGACGAACTTTTCAGCCTGCCCACGCAACAGCTTACACTTGCCAAAGGAAAAGAAACAACAAGAAGTCCAACAGGCAGGTGTAAAAAAGGGCTAGCACCTAGTAACATCATGGCAACCAAGGCCCAAAGTCACGGTTGAACACCTTACACATTACAGTCAGCACTTGGTATCATCGAGCCTCTTTCGTGGTGCTTCATTCGTAGAGGAAGTCGAAGAAGATAGCCGCTTGGCAAATGATTGCTCTGCTGCTGGCTTGAAATACTTGGTGATTTTTCCATTCCCAGCCTCCTGAAAATATATGAGCCATCATGCTTAATTAACTCGTGGTGGGGTGTTTTGCATGAGCCGAAAACCAAATAACCATTAGATATTTGGTCTAAACAAACACATCATGCCATGTTGGTTTCATCATCGTGGAGTGGTCTGATGTTGCAAGTTCAATGTCGTCATCATTGTTGTCCTTTATGTTCCACACGCACAGTAGGGATGGACAATAATAAATATATAATAATTTCTAAAGTCCAATTCCAGGATATTATCTAAATACACCCTAGGGATAATACGAAATAGCTGTTTGGCTTCATACCTGGACTTGCTAATAGAAGACTCAGCCTTGAGTGCATCAAATAAGAAGGCATGTGTCTATATCAAAAACGACATTTCCTAATAAATAAACATGATTCCATAGATACATACATTATAGTCACATGTAATCAACAACCTCGCAACTTATATCTCTGTCTGTCTCTCTCTCTCTCTCTATCTATTGACTTTAGGCTTTGTTCTATGTCCAAACACCCCCAAATAAATAAACAAAACTTCACCAGTCCTGGGGAGAAAGGTCGTCACACTGCACAACATCATCGCTTGCAGCCTGCTGCAAGCTTTCACCATTATAATCTTGGGTGGGCATAGTGTCTGGATGCTGCAAGCTTTTGTCACCAGAATCCTCAGCAGTGAAATCACGACATTGAGCGAAAGGAACAATGGACCCAGCAACAACTACTAGAGTAAACTACTATGAATCCAGGAACACATCTCAACTGCAACCGCACACAAAGGTACCTCAATGAATTAGAACTATTTTTTCACTACAAATTTCCTGATCAATCATCCAGGTCAAGTCTCAGAGCTGTCCCTTTGCGTTGCAAGAGTTCTGTTCAACTGAAGAGAATCAGTGGGAGGGGCATCATTTTCTTTTCCATCCCGAATACTTTTCAAGATCGCCTTGGCATTGCAACTTTTCCTGGGCAACACGAGCTTAAGTAACTCAGGTGTTCCTGGATCCTTGTCCGAAGGAATCAGCCTTTGCAGAACCAAAGCGTCCTACACCAGGGAACATCAACACTTTCGAGCCACTGATAAAACAACAAACAATCTAACCATTAACACACACACACAAATAATTATTTGGGTAATTGTTTCGGTGGGGTTCAATTCCAATGCCATATTATAAACTCATATCCCTAAATGTCCTGAGGGTCGATCTGACCTGGATCGGGTAAAGTCAGCACAAGTTCCTGAGCGAACTTACGCTCAGCCTCATATAGCTGACGACCAGACAGACCTTCTCGCGACATCACAAAAGCCTGGGCTATAGTTCTGCCGAAGTGAATTGGATACGCCGACGAAGTTGGCATCGAAGAATTGCCATGGTACCACCTCGAGCAAACCGTTACAACCAAGGAATCCCACAATATGATTGACAATTTAATTGTCTCTTTCATTAGGTCCTGACTTAAAGTCCAGAAAAAAAACATTAGTTCAAAAACAAATTCAAATAATATTTCCAGATTGAATGTTAATTAATGAATGTACCGGCAAAGCGGCTTGCCGCCCTTGGTCGTAAGCGGTTTCAATGCAAGCTGTCGTTCTGGGCAAAGGTCCTTGAGAAGGGTGTAGATGCTCCTGACAGTCCAGTGCCAATTACATGACCGTGTAACACCTGTACCACCCTCGTGAAATGAATAATAAACAAATAATCAATAATGATGGACCAGTGGTAAGTAACAATCAAAGAGTTGTAACTTCAAACACGCAGAACAGACCACAATGGTAATTGATGCCATGATACCATAGCCAATCTTTACTGGACCCATCTCCTCACAGACTCCGCAGCCTTCCACGTTCCCCTCAACTGCAAAGGTTTTTTGGATGTGGACCCAAATGGCCACAAGTTAACCTTCACATCAGCCCAACCAAATCTTCCCTGACGACATCTTCGATCGACGTGCTGCTGAATGCTCTCCCAGGTGAACAAGCGTGAAGTGTCCTTGGTGTTATTTGGTGGGATTACTTCTACAACCCCTGTAAGACAATACACTCGCACAATGTTGATTCCATCATTCGAAAAACCTAGTATATACATGAAACGACTCAATAACCTAGTACACAATGAACAATATGTTTAACCAAGACACGGGCTGCTCAGCCAGCCATCGCAAGAACAACCAATCGCATAATGGAAGCAATACCAAACCCAGTAACTGTGCTGTACTGTTGGCATAGACAACACTGTCCACAGTCGGGTTCCCGTGGATTGCCTCAGATCAAACTCACTGCGATATGTTAAGTTAGTGAATTCTGCTCAAGCTGCTTAAGATCAACAAACCCCAACAGAGTCGTAAAGATGCTCACTACCTATTTTCAGGCCCTGCAAAGAACAACATAGTCGTTAATAAGCATACTGCAGTGAAGAGAAAAGGTTCAATGAGTTAGTCTCAAGGTACGAGATGACGGAGGCAAGAGCCTGTGCTCACAGATACCCACGAGCCACAAACCGGCTCAAACATCCCCAAAGAGTCTCTTGGATCAGTCTGTGCCAGAGCTTCACAGAGTTGAAAGAGCCCTTCCCTGGTGTGGATGTTTTGGCTAGGATCCAATCTATGATCAAATTTGAATGTCCTGAGCTTCTTTTCCTCGAATGCTCGTGATACCGCATGTGCACCACAGAAGCACTCCACCAAATGGAAAGGCTTCTTGATGTGCTTGTGGCGTTCCAATCTACCTGAATGGTAATTTGAACAAATACACTGATAGTTGTAACCCTTTACCTTTCAGCATACATAACAATGGAACATCACAGGAACTTTCAAAAACTGTTCAAACCCAGACTAGACACCTGCTTCAGTGCTCAACCACGGGAACTTCGCAATCAAATGCGCAACGACTTCATCAAAGGTAGCAGGCAGCTGAGGTATCACACAAGGGATATCCATGGCCACTGGAAAGGACACTACAGCGAGCAAAGGAAAGTTTGATATGATTTGTCGCTCTATACAACATCCTTGGGTAACATTGCCTTTTTTCACTATAGAGTTTTGCATAGTGTTACTTACTAAATCTCACAGCCCGCTCACACTGGTCCAAAACAAAAGCTGCAAGGAAGCCGTAGCGACTGAACAAGCAACCTCGAGACCTGTAACCTTCAATACCATTTCTTCATTTTTCTCATCTATTTCAGGACCTGGAGTACGATCATTTTGGAGCATGCGTAAGATGGACTGGATTGGGCGAGGCAGTATTAGAAGTGTCTTCGATCCTTCTTCTGCGCCAGCTTCAACTTCTTGTTTTCTTTCCACGTCCGCTTCTCCTTCTCGAGGGCGACGAACACTTCAATGGCCGCCTTCTCATCAAGGTCCATCTTGTCGATCTCCGCGAGGATGTCGGCCTGGTCCTGCGAAGACGTCGAGGAAGTTTCGGAGGATGCGTCGTCTCGATCGGGATCATCCACCGCGAAGTTGTGGCCCTTCCCCTTGGACATGATCTGCTCCTCCTCCAAGTCAAGGACCTTCAGAGCCCGAGTGACGTCACGGAAATCATTCGAGCCACCTGTCAGGGTGCGAAGGCTCATGGCGCCTTGCTTGCCCAGGTTCGCCTGCTCTTCCAAGAGGATGCCCTTCAGGTCGTCCGGCAGCGGCACATAGCGCTCGGCCATCGCAAACTCCTGCTCGCGCCTCAGAGCAAACTGCGAGACGCTCTCGTCCTGCCGACGCGGCCCTTCAAAGAGTGCACGACGAACTGCACGACGCATCTCCGTTGCCTGCTTCTCTCCGGCCAAGACGTCCAGGATGGTCAGCATCTCCTGCAGGTAGGTGGGGCCCGTGAGAATCTGATCGCTGAGATGCTCAAAGCGAGCCTGCAACTCCCAATCCATGGACTTCATGATGCGTTCTGCTCTTCGTCGAAGTTGGACATCCGTGGCTTGATCCCAACGCTGCACCGATCTCTTCCATAGCCGGTAGTGTGGCCAGCCGGCCCAGGCCGGCGGGGCTGCAAAATCACGGCCTCGTCCACCATCTCGCGGGTCCCACCAGTCCTGTCGTTGCCAAGGTTGCCAGTTTCCCCACTGATTCCCTGGCGCCTGCCACTGCTGCCAGCCTTGCCACCCAGCGGCGCGTTGCACATTCCCCTGCAACCGCGCAGCTGCCCAAGGATCTGGTAGAGGTACTTGAGCTGGATCTGGTGCGGGCCCGAGTCCACCGGGAGCTGTTCCTGGTGTGACTGCTGGTCCGGGGGCGGGAGCTCCTGGAGAGGTAGGTTGCTGCTGCCCACCTTCAATGGTGATAGACCCCACAAAGTCCGCCACCGAACCATTTGTCCCATTCGAGGATTGCCCTTCGCCACCCACTCCGTCCCACGAATGCGAAGGGGGCGAGGTCGCCATGGCGCTTTCCGCTCGGCCCTCGGGAACGAGGAGGCCAAGCTCCGCGCTACCAACTGAGAAACACGGGAGCGGTGAAGCAACCCAACGGCAGCACCTGCCTCTTTTGCGCAAGAACGTGGGACTGCGGATGAAAGGTGCACATCCCTACACACTACCAAGTCAAAGTATGGTCAAATGGAGGAACCGCTTGTCAACATTCAGAATTAAGGACTTGGGGGCAAACACAAGAAACCGATGTCTCTCCGGCTTCCCAACCAAAATCCAGCAAAAGTGCAAATTGCTTTGCTTCGAGTGATCCCCACCATGGCATAATTCTATCTGGCATATCTTCTGGCATTCTATCTGGCATCATATCTGGCATATCTTTTGGCATGCTATCCGGCGTTCTACCTCGCAAATCTTCTGGCATATACTTCTGGCATTCTATCTGGCATATCTTCTGGCATTCTATCTCGCATATCTTCTGGCATTCTATCTGGCATATCTTCTGGCATGTCTGCTGGCATTCTTTCCGGATCGTTCTGGCATATACTTCTGGCAAATCTTCTGGCGTTCTATCTGACACATACTTCTGGCATTCTATCTGGTATATCTTCTGGCATTCTTTCTGGCATTCTATCTGGCACTTACTTCTGGCAAATACTTCTGGCGTATTTTCTGGCATTCTATCTGACAAATATACTTCTGGCATTGTCTCTGGCATTCTATCTGGCATATCTTCTGGCATCCTGCAGTTCAGGTCCAGCAGTGCTCACTGATATCGGACACTGGCGGTTGAGGTCCAGCGGTGCTCACTGATATCGGACACTGGCGGTTGAGGTCCAGCGGTGCTCAGTGAGCTCGGACATTGGCATTTGAGGTCCAGCGGTGAACACTGAGATCGGACGCTGGCGGTTGAGGTCCAGCGGTGCTCACTGAGATCGGACGCTGGCGGTTGAGGTCCAGCGGTGCTCACTGATATCGGACACTGGCATTTAAGGTCCAGCGGTGCTCACTGAGCTCGGACACTGGCGATCGGCCTCTGGCGGTTGAGGTCCAGCGGTGCTCACTGATATCGGACACTGGCGGTTGAGGTCCAGCGGTGCTCACTGAGATCGGACGCTGGCGGTTGAGGTCCAGCGGTGCTCACTGATATGGGACACTGGCATTTAAGGTCCAGCGGTGCTCACTGAGCTCGGATACTGGCGGTTGAGGAGAAGGAGAAGAACAGGGAGAAGAGAGAGAACTAGCTCTGATAAAATCTCACAACCCTCACCTGGCAGGTGGGGAAAAAGTTGGCCCCGAAATCCCTGAAGTTCCAGCCTCCTCCTCCTTTTTGGGTTTTTCTTTGGCTTTCGCCTTTCCCTTCGCCTGGCCAAGCTTGGAGATCTTGCCGTCTATATCAGTTGACTGTTGTTGGTATTCCCATCATGGCTTGTTATGAAAACAGCTACAAACCAGCTGGTGCCTTGGTAACCTGTTGTAGTGCTCGGCTGACCAACCAAGCAATTAGATCTTGGGTTTCACTGTGATGTGGCCAGTGATATGTTGGTTCTGCTCGTTTTGGACACACTCAATTAAACTACTCTAGGAGACAAGCAGGAGGTGCCAAAACCAGTCCAAAGTCATGTGCGCAGACTTTCCTTGACATTGCATGGAAAATCATTCACCGACCTGGAATAGTTGCCCATAATCAAAAACATCAAAACATCTACGAAGCAAGCGGGTTGGTTAGTGAGCAGCCAGTCAACCAAGCAAGCAGGAAACAAACCAAGCAAGCAAACAAGCGAACAAACAACCAGCCAGCCAATCGTGACCAATACATGTAGAGTTGTGGGGTCCCCACAACCAGGCAAAGCTATGATCAATTTAGCACACATAAGGGACTCTATGTACTATAAACTGGCTCTTTCCCAACGACAATAATCTTCATTTTTGGGACTCACTTCAAGATATCAACCCACTAGCCACCACGAACACTGGTAGCACATGCCCTACTGCAACTGTTTGGTGATAAAGCCACCCAACCCATTCAAACCAGTCTATCCATGAGGAATCTGTGAGGGATACGACCATTTCAGGGAACCCATGGAAACTCAACCATTTGAAATTCGCAGGATTCAGGACCCAAGCCAGTACATGTCGATGTCCGCAGTCGTCCGGGGTAGGATTCCTAGGATCATTCTGACGGCTCAGAACTACCCAATCTTGGAAAGCCTGCTTTGTGACCTATCCAGACATGCAAGATCATCTTTGTGGTTCATGCCATGGTACAGCAGTTTGTGACTGCTTGATGACTTGCATCAAGTCAACCTAAAACCTCCCCATGGTTGGATCCAGGGGTACCCTATTCATTTCATCCAATGATCCATTGCTTGTAAAGCTTGGGGGCTCCGGCTCTCACTTCTAAATAACAGCAGCTGACCAGGGTGTCGATCCAAGAAAACTAGTAACGTGGCATTACAAGACAGCGAGCTAGTTGATATTTCTTGAACAAAGTATCAACATTTCCTGCGCTTCGTATAAATTTTACAGGGATAAACCAACCATTGTCAGTGCTTCATCATTGCGCACAGCTTTTTGTTGGCCATCATGGCTTCTGGGGGCTGGTGATATCATTTTGGTATACCCATAACTTGGGGTACCTCACAACTACCCCGTGCTACAATCTCATTAGCTTGACACGACAAGGTCAGCGTGTTGCACCCGCCCTTGATGCTGTACCAATGGTTGTGCGCATTCACACAGCGCGTGGCAAGAACCCTCGAGAAGTGTTGAATGCGAGGTAACGTTAACAAACAAATAGTTCCCGTTAGCCTGGAAAAGAATATTTTTGCACGTTGCATGCGGTGCTGCGATGACCAATCCACAGAATTTGCTGTAAATACCATCGTCTCTGCATCTTATCCAACACACATCAATCATGCTCATAGGTAAGAACCCCAAGGGTCACCTATAAACGGCCAACCATGTTGTTGGTTCTTCACCAGTTCATTTGCCAGGATCAGTCGTTATGAGTTTATTGTTTACCACATTTTACCACCAATAATTAGTCAGCTATCAAATCTCATCATGAACAACCAATGATCAGTTCATTGGCCCCTTCTTTTTTGGCACAGAATAGCACCATCGTACCCAATCCCCAGCCTGACACTCAGCTTGCACTATAACTCCCGGCCACCCCTATCATTCAAGCATCGTTAATCTCTGCGAATGGATTCAGTCAAGTCATGGTTAATTGTTAATCGTGAATCCCAAACCGCAAATTCCAACAGATTCTTGTGGGTTTGGGATTCACGATGGTTGTTACTATTGTGGATCCCGTGAAAACCAACATGTTGGTCATGGTTTCTTACTATGACTCGACTCACTAGGCACCCTGATGCGCAGTGATGCGCAGTGCGCTGCCTTCGCTTTGGCCTTTGGGTCTTCCTTCTCTTCTTCCTCGGGCACCTAACGGCGCCGGCGACTTTGGGGCCTCGGGGTGATGTTAGATGAATAAACTACCTATATATATATATACCTATATTATGGTTTGAAACGAGCTATAAACCAGCTATTTAGGATAAATGTGGGGGTGTATGGGGTGTATTAACATGAATCTACCTCTACTCATCATTCTTGTTGGTTGTTAACCTTGAATTCTTGTTGGTTGTTTACGTTGATGATTAACCATTGATCACCATTGTCAACCCTTCAACCATATGGATATGTGCCAAAAGAGTGGTACCCCAAAAACCAATGGTTTCTTAGCAAAATGATCATTTTTAGGGATTATTGCTTACCCTATGGCTTGGCACATACCCAAACTATCCCAGAAAAAAAGCCGTGGCTTCCTTCCAAGCGATCGCTCCCCGTGACCTCAATGGAGGGCGGCGCAAAGTCTTCAAGCCTCGTGGCAGCTCCGAAAGATTTCCAGGGCAAGGGTAATAGCCAACAGAGAAGAAAAAGGTTGCTGGAAATAATGATTGGAAACAATGGAAACAATGGAAATAATGGAAATATCATGATTTCATAGGCACCCCTATGGCCCATCACGGGGTTAAATAGCTTAATAATTCAATGATGGGCACCCCTATTGCTTATTCATAGGCACACCCATTGCCAGTACATAGGTTCATAATTTGAAGATTCAATAATGTTCCCTGGGGATGGTTGCTGAGGGCAAGGATGCTCAATGTTCATTAAGGGTAGTTAGAAATGATGATTGATGTTGTTGATTAATTAGTGATGGTTTTGGATTGGTAGTAAGCTTGATTGATTAAATTGATGATTCAACAACGGTCAAACAAAGGCTAATAACTTAGTGACCAACTAACAATGCCTGGTGGCTCATAACTATCACAGGATTGCTGGGAAACTTGAGCATTCCCTGTTCGCCTCATATTTATGACTTAGTAATGCAAGAAATTTCCACATTTGGAAACAACAGAAGCAGCAACAACAACCACCACAACACACCCCAGGAGTCTCTTGATCATCCAACAAACTGCACTCAAATGCAGCGTCTGGCGGAAGAATCTGCGCCCTTCAATGATTTGTCAAACCCCCGAAAACGACGTAATACCCGGTTCCAATCCTGAAAAAAAAAACAAAATATACATATATATATATATATACATAGAGTCCAGTGGAGTAGGACGTTTTCTCCTGGTAAGCCATTGATTTGGCGGATTCCATCCAGATGTGTTTTGGTGGGTGTAACAATCATTATCAACCAGCGTTGATGGTTCTCATTCCCTACATCGAGCATCGTTACCCATGCCAAACAGTCAAAAAATATCAAAAAATGTTGTACTGATAAGCCCCTGATTAAAATGATGGCCATTTCCCGTTCCCCATGATTAACCCATCATTATCTATCATTATCTATCATTATCTATCATTATCATTTGTTCAACTAACCTATTAGTATCTATCACCTGGGATACTTGTTTAACCATCTGATTACTTAACTAGGTAAACCCTAAGTTCCCCATGATGGCCACTGTTTGGTTCACCCGAGTGCCCAGCTTCCACAAGGCTTTGGTGGCTTGGTCCATGAGGTCCTGCGAACGGCCGAGCGCATAGAACTTACGCTCCCGCTTCGTACGTAGCAGGGGGTGGGCCCCCGGCCACCTAACTGGGGGTTCCTCAAGCCATAGGGGACCCCCAAAAATGGTTGGTTTAATGACTATACATGGTTGATAAACTGGATGATTTGGGGGACCCCTATTCTGAGAAACCACCTTATAAGTTGGTTTATAACTAACTTCACTGGGGTTAACTACCAGTTATAATAGGGGTTGTAACCCAACTTATAACTACTGGGGGGCCCACCTTGTAGCCTATACTCTGCATACACGCTTAAATCATACTACAGTACCAGTATGCTATACTCACTAAATCTTACTAAGAAACTGTTAGACGAGACCACTACTGAAATACTAGACTATATACTAACTGAGACAATATATACTGTACTAGACTACTAACTTAACATATATCTACTATAATAAGTATAAGCAATAAGATATCTAGACTATCTATAGTATATCTTACTACTTACTGACTATACTTACTACTAAGTCGTATATGAATGTAGTCTTATTAGTCTGAGGAATCTCAGTAGTCTTTATTTCATCTGGGCGCTTAAGAATTAGTAGTAGTCTTAGACAATCTTAGTATATCAGTAGTTGTGTTTTCATCAGGCCTTTTCGAGCATTTCGGCAATGTCGTCTTGATCAGATTCCAATGACTTGTGGTGAGTTTGCTTTCATCCACCAAGCAAGTAGTCTTTGACCTGCTGGTCGGACGCGCAGCACCACTTTGCTTAAACCACTCATCTTCCCCAAGTTGAAACTGTGCATCAAAAGTCCCACATATTGTAGGCATCTGCTGTGCAACTCTTGCGATTGCCGCATCATGCACGTTTAAATTGAACAAACAGCTGTGGTCATTGTCGTAGACTTGACGGTGAAGGCCATACGCTAAACGAAGCACATCTAAAGCAGCAGCCGGGGGTGACAGATTTTGAAGTTCCTCCTGTCCATCAATCTGTGACTCTACTGACTCTGCACACTGTCTCCAAAAAGTATGTTCTCTCCGAAGGGTAGCATTGCAAATCAAGAAGACTGCAAAGGAGCAGCCTGTTTCTTCTAAGTACTCATAAGACACCCCAACTACTCCAGCATTGGCAGCTGCTGATGCTGTCTTCCAAAGTCTGGGTGAGTAGTCTGCTGAAAATTTCTCAGAAACTCGCAAGAAAAAATGACCGAACATGAGCGGAGGATGTTTCGCCCTGTTGAGTTGATTCCACTGGGAGAACAACTGGTCTGATGTTCGGCGATGCACCATCACCAAACGAAGGCAACGTCCAGAATCAGTCAAGAGAGACTTGAAGTTCTCCCAATGCTCTGGTGCCAACATAGTGAATGCCTCCGAAGACAAGATGATGTCTTGCTTCCCCAGTCTGGCATTGATCTCTTGCAAGATCTCTTTTGCTATCGACGAATTTGCATTGGGCTTATTCAGCAAAAGGAGAGGGATATGATAAGGATCCTTTGGGTCGCGCGACATGCCTGCAGCAAAGATACCAAAAGACCGCTCAAGCCACGACTTTTTTGCCTGGAGGAATGATTGCACTGCTGTCGTCCCAGTCTTCGGGGGGCCAATGTGCACCACCAAGTTGTAGTGGCATTGCTTCTGCTGTTTGCCCGTGGTCATCTGTGCCTCTTTCGGCCTGCTTGTGTTGTCTGTATGGCGAACCTCACTCACAGATTCCTCGCTGTTCAGGGTCCTCTGTGACTCCGGAGGCATCAAAAAGAGAATCCCACAGATCGCCACTATGAGGAAAGTGGCTATCAACAGCAACCGTCGGAACCCCAACATGATCCCCAGACATGAAGTGACCATGGCTGCAGATGCACGGTGGCGGAAGCGTATTGCAACATGATGAGCAAGAGCAATCCCAAACAAGGGGACCAAAAAAAGCAACGTGAAAATGATAGAACATGATAGAACAGATCAATAGATAGACACACCATACCGATACTATGATAGAACAAATCAACCCACTGCTGGGTTCTTAATGGTTCGTGCGAGCGTCGCAGCACAGCCGAGTGATCCACCAAACACATGGGAAAACAAACAGGTGGCAATCAATCTTCTTCAATGATCCTTGAACCCGCTTGAATAGGTGGACAGCAACGGCTGATCATCGAAACCATTGGAACATGTGATATCCTTCGCATCATTCGGATGTCATCAGCGTGAAAACCCCCAGATCTTTTCAGAACTTTACGATTGAGCCAGCGAACTGATTGGAGAGCATCTAAGCACACAAGCAGCAAAGGTGACAAACGTTGCTTCCACAACCTGACACTAAACTCTACTGGGGAGCCAAGTGGAACCAGCTCAGCACACAGAAGGCCTTGTCTGGAGAGTAAAAAACATAGGAAGTACATCACATCGTGGGATTAACTACATATAACCTGCAAAACCAAGCTGAAACAGTACACAAAAACACGAAATCAGAGCTACGAAGCTGTAAAACGATCTCACTGCTGCTTCCACCCTCCGAGGATCGCTTCCCATTTCTCAGTATGATGGGGATGCTCTCATGATAAGCTTTCTATGTGCTCAGGAGAGGAAGGTACCCTTTGACTAGGAAAACCAGGAGAAACCATGGGCTGAAGGCATCTGAGGCCATAAGCTTGACCCTTTCTGCTGTTGACTCAGCTGCAGTGACATGCACTGACCACGACCCGCCCGTGTCTGCCGCCATCCCATGGTCCGCCAGGAAGGGGAATTCCCAGCGTCCCTCACCACTGGGCCTAGGCGTAAAAGACCACCAGTCATGGAAAATGCAACTGATTTGTTTAGAATATGGAATGGTGGTCTATTATGACTGATTACATAACTGATTTGTTTAGATTATAACATAATGTAATAGAATGCAGTATTTCACCTGCTTACAACTATTGTCACTAGATACGCTGTACCTCTCATACAATTCCTCGTGATAAATACGAAGGAGTGCAACCAGCAAAAAAACTGCATGTAATCAACAACGAAAAGGTCAGAATCAAGAGCGGAAACAATGTAACTAACAACAAGAAGACAATCCTTAACAAAAAAAGAAACAAAAGGATTCAGATACAAAAATGACTCCTATGACCAACAACAATAAGGCTACAAACAACATTACGATAACATTGCTATTAGCAGGGATATAACCAGCAACTAGCGCATACAAATCATATAATCCGTAGTAGTCAGGACCTAGTGACATTTATGGGCACTGCTGGACGCGGTGAGCCAACACTATAATTGAAGACGCAGGGACAGTATCCAACAAAAATCTGCTGGCCAATAAACATTGCAAGGCCAAGGATTTGGGGAACGGATGGCCATGGGGAATAAACTACAAGATGGCCATGGCAGCCCTGCTGGTGCAGATGCGTCTCCATCCAAAATCTATGAAGATTGTCATATCAACAAGCTTGCCAGGCTTCAAAACAACCCCGTCAATCCTGGCAACAAAGGACAGCCAGTAGTATCATCTCATGAGAAAAATGCAATGAATGTGCTGCAATTGGCATCTCAGGGTGCCCGACATGAAACAGTCATGCTAAAACTCGCATTCCTGAACTGGAAGACTCTTGTCTTCATTGAATGTTGTCATTCAGCTGGCTCATGTGATTTCCTTGCCTTCACATGGACCACCCTTGCCGTTGCCAGGGCTGCCCAGCTCTTCATCGGGAACGAACTTGCAAAGCCTTGCTGCTGCCTGCTTGAACCGCGTTGCCCGTCATCCGAAGTCAATGCTCCACTTGGATCAGTATCCATGCTAGTGACCACGACTAGTTTGTGCCTGTTTAGCGACCATGCTTGTGACTAGGAACTGTGGTTGGTTTTTGTACCATTGCTGAGCACCAAGTTGAATCATCCAAGGGGAATCAACCAACAGCCCCAAAAATGGTGGTGGCAACAGCAAGATGTCAGCACTAGTGCCCGAACCTTTGGGATATACACATCTCACCTGCAAAACTAATATAACCATAGAAACTCATGATCTCGCAACAAACGTCAAGCATGAACTTGAATAAACTAATTATCCTCGCGGGTACTTGGGAGGAAGTCAGGAAGTATTTCTGACAGGAAAATGGTTGTACTCAATCTTTGGGTTCTTGTACGCTTTGTCATATCAACAGCTCTGCAGAATTCATGGTCAGGCCCACGAAATTCAGAATCATCCGGGAATAGGATCCAAACGGAAGCTGCTTTGAGCGTAAGTTAATCGGAAGAAGTGACAAAAAAGATCATTATGCAAGAGCTTTTAATCAACATTTTTAGGAACAAAAACAACCCATCCGGTTGATATAAGCCCAAACAACTTGGTTTGTTGCTAGTAGAGCTATGGTCACAACAAAACAGTTTGGTGCTAAACTGCAGTAATGCCTATAACTGTTGGGTAGTGACCTGCGGGACCTCCATTCCAAAAAGCGTGAGCTGTGAAAGAGTCAACTGATTGGTTTAGGATGGCTTCACTCATCCGGAAATAGTCAGCGACTAGAACCAGTAATAATCTGAACCTGTAGCCCAAAAAACATTGTGTTGATGTCTGAACGTAAGAATTGGTTCGTGTGCATTGGTGATTCGGAGTGATCCCAGCCATCGACCAGACAAGTTCAGAGTCCCCAAGATAGTCAGGAAAGAAGTTTATGAAGCAATGATTCAATGGTTCCGCGGAAAAAAAAAGAAAAACGTATAACCAGTTAACAACCAGTCAATAGCCAATCCATAACCAGTGTGTTGTTTGGTTGACAAACCTACCATCAAGCAATCGTGACTATGAATTAACCAAGGCATTTGTAATGCTTCAGGTTTCCTTGACCTGCTCCCCTTGAGCCCAGGTGTG
Organism: Symbiodinium kawagutii; assembly: GCA_009767595.1. Lineage (NCBI taxonomy): Eukaryota > Dinophyceae > Suessiales > Symbiodiniaceae > Symbiodinium > Symbiodinium kawagutii. Next base: position 435,975 of record VSDK01021272.1, read on the forward strand.
CTGGTATCCGGCCAGCTATTAGAATATACCAAACTCTTCGATCCAAAAGGAAGTTCGAAAGCTGGATCTCCTGATTCGGTTGATGTTTGATACATATGTTGTATAACTTGCATGAGAGTCTATGCATTTGAAATCATTTATGATATATCATTTAATACGTCTATACTACATATATATATATATATATATAAAAATGTGATAGTATCCATATATATATATATGTGTAATTTTCACACACACACACACACACTGCATGAGTCTGTATGTAAGTATATATGTGCATGTTAGTGTGTATGAGTGTATATATATATATATATGCATCATGTTGCAAGAATCTGGCATGGCAATTCTTCCAACCTTCTCCTCCGGGCTGATCTCGGGTTCCTGACAGCAGCTCAATGGTTGGTCGATTGTTGCAGTTTCTCTTGTGATGATTGTGGTTTGAAGAACTAGTGCTGATAGTATGTGATAATTATTTTGAGCAATTCCAATTGTGCTTGACATAGTTCTCATTTGATTTCTATGAACTTCTCACGGAGAGAATTCCGAGGGCAGCATGCTGCGGCGAGAGCGCTACTGGAAGGGATCCATCAATGGAACTCATCGGAATGCTGATTGCTGGAATCCATCGTGAGCAATTGGAACTTTCTAAGTTCGTGTTCGTACTCGAAGAATGGAAGCAAATCTTGTAAGAATCGTTGAATCACCTTTCATCCAGTAGGTTCCAATGTGAGGTTCTGTTTGAACAGCCAAAACATGTCGCGCACCCAAATCCTGCGTGGATTGCTTGGCAGAAAAAAAAATGCATTCTGAATTTCCAAACGGCCGCGACAGGTGTTTTAATGAGACAGCATCAGATGGCATGAGACGGCCTTGCATTGAGAGGTTGTTTGCAGTTTTGAGCCCTAGCAGTTTGCCACAGCTCGCCTCCTCCTTTTGATCTTTGGCCTTCTTCTTATCATCTTTCTGGCCAGGTGAAGCGCATTTTAACGAACTGGACGACTCATATCAAGTAATCAATTGCCGAAACATTCCAACATCTTCCAACCAAGGACTTCCCCAAGACATCTTTGGCGGACCAAGGAAGGCTTCATATCGGTTGATGTAGTTCCGCTGACTTCAACTGGCGCTCCTGATGGTCTGCTTTTCCCGGTGGCTAATGACAAATAGATACAGTAGATAGTCAGCTTGTGCACATATGACATCAGAAAAAGTATTGGAATGATATGTGGGGCCCAACAAAATTAGTTGCATACCTGGAGCTGGACTTGGGAGAGGCTCTTAGGGTCATTCCGAGTCCTTGCGGGCAGCCGGGCCTTTTTCTTGTCCTTAGGGTCTGCAGGTTCCTCTGGTTCCTGAGGGAGCTGTCAAGCTTGGCTGTTTAATGGTGCCATTCCTAATGAGCCCCGGTCAAAACCCGGGTTTCACCAGGTGGCTGCAGGGCATTTTCATCAAGCTTGAAACAGTAACCAGTGTGATGGGATGGCACAAGGGTTCTGAACCCTTAAATCAGTAGACGGCAAATCTCGTAAAGATCGTTAATGATCCTTTGTGGCTGTTTCATTCCATCCCCGGGAGGACATGACATGAAACTATTTCTGAGCAGTAAAGAGACTTTTGTTCGTCACACACACATTGCTAGTCTGTCATGGCTCCATTATTGGCTGCATACACGCCCAAAAGCTGTTGGTCACAACCCAATATCTATCTTTGCATGCTAGGCCCGCATTGTTTTGTTGGTACATTAAGTATTGGCTGGCTCTACCCTCATTGGGGGTTGATGATGCATCCATTGTTGGTGTTGCTACCTTGCATGGATTCTTTTGATCTCTGCATCCGGTTTGGTGTCTTTTGTGATTGATTGGACAACGTCCGCACCTGATTCTCCACCTGTTTCCTAGGCCGCAATGGAAAAGGCATCATTACCTGCATACTTCGGCTGTTTCCCCCATGAAGTCTGCTGCCACAGCTTGCCACTTCTGACAATCCCCACTGAGGGACCCTGACAGCCGCTGAAAAAACATCCACCTTGGGTGGTGGCTCGTGCTCCTGCTGGTTGAGTTGTCAACTTCTCGGACCTGGGGACCTGCTATCCGCGGTGTCAAATTTCAGCAGGGTGTCCAGTGAACAAATGAGTAGCAACGTCATCCCATGTCTAATGTTTGTAATTTGCATATTATATAATGATTGGTGATAGTCATTTACGACATATCCTCATCAACAAAGCTGATCTAAATGAGGCATTGGTTGTCAGTCAAGTCGCGCTGCTTTAAGCTGTTGGAAGCTTGAGCAATCTTGAGCAACTGGCACAATTGGAGGAGTGTCAAAAGCTTCAGATGGTAATGCATGACCCAATGATGTGGACTGCATGTAGTGCGTGTATGGACTGCTGGACCCACTTCACGCATGGATAGAAATCTAAGTTTGAATTCTTTGGTGATTCTTGAAGCCATCGCCATTCATTCCTCGTCAGGCAACCTCCCTGTAGCAAATGAACTGTGACGAATGTCAATCTTCTCAATGGTTGATGGAGGACCAATGAACAGCGGCTGGAGGACCAATGAACATCGGCTTGTCAGCCTTTTTGGGGGACCCTGGTTGACTCACCAGGCACTGTTAGAATAACTTGGACCGTAACAAAAACATAACACTTTCAGCTGGTTGAACATGGCTTGACCCAAGGACAGGGCCTCAACTGTAGTCAAGACTTCGACTGTCAAAGCCAACATGTGGATCTTCAGTAATGCAATAGCAATGCTAGTCATAGTACAACCAGTTTAACGGTTCAGGCATGGATCCCCACCCAGCAGAACGTGTGGCATTGCTCCTCAGGAAGGCCGAGACAAAGTGCGGAGTAGTAGAAGTCGGTAAGCAGCTGGCAACACGCGTGGTACCGCCTCGGAACCGCTGGTTGATGGTTGATGGATGTTGATGGTGGTTAAGAACTAAGGACAACCATAGTGGGAGAACCGGCAGCAGCAACAATCCTCATGGGTGATGATTGATCATGCTCAGTTGAGGGTTTTCCATCAGCAATAATTGCAATTTACTACAATCAGGCTGTAAAGATGTGTGAAGTGCAAAATGATGTAATCAGCCCAAATGGATGATGGTGAAGAACAGGTGGGACAACCCCTGTTCTACCAAACATTTGTGCCACAAGACCCCAGCAATTTTGGAAGGTGGCTATGGACTTGACGCCATTTTCGGGTGTCAAATGAACTTGCTTTCCTCATGGGAGCACCCTCAGTTGAAGGATAACACCATGGAACTCCCAAGTCCATTGGACCCAACTGGACCCGACTGGACTCAATCCGCAAATTCTGGGGATCAGACTTCACTTCCAGTTGGACAGCGTGCTGCACCTCTCCGGAAATTCTCAGACCCACTCCAGCTGACATGAATTTATTGAGTCAGGATGGTCATGCCAGGATCGCGAAAGAGAACGATAAACAAACAGATCTTGTTCAGAATACGATGCTTAGTTATCTATTTTTCGGACAGCAAAAAGCTGCTTTTGCACGAGCACAAGGTGGGATGGGATCCTGTTGCTCCGCGCGAGGGACCCCATTGTTTTTTTTCTGGCATTTGCGCGGCCAATCTCACGATCACTCGTCCGGTGGGCCTTTCCGCTTCTCCTTGACCATTGGAACTTGGACACGTCATGCAAGTACAAGTGGCAAGCCCATGGTCAACTGGACAATGATGCTAATAGGAATTGTGTAGCCTCCCTGGCAATTGGCAATTACGTTGGATCTGCAGAAGAACATGCCAACTAAACAACCACCAGTCTGTAGCTTTCGATTTTCTGCCGGTTCAGCTTTGGGTCTCCATGTCTTCTCAAATCATGCGGGTACGTCCAATGGATGCCTTCAAAACATGCCCAAGATGATCGGAAGTTGTAGGAAAACTACTCGTGCTCATGATAATCACACTACCTCAAGCTCAGCTCAATCATATTTCAATCAACTTTCATACGACTGAGTTCAGTTTCCCTTGCCCACCACCAACCCTGTGAGTCCTTTTTTCTCCGCTTTTCCTCCTGGAAAGAGGATGATCATCGGCCAAAAAGAAGCATAAGTAGTTGGTCATTTCAAGCACCTAAAATGATGCGCCAAGTCACAAAGCAATTGCGAAAATTGATGAAGTTTCAGCTCCTATGGTTTCAACCATATGCACTAGCACAAGTAGGTGAAGGAAAACTAACATGTGGCGAAGTACCTAACCGCCAAAGGCCATCTGCCAAACCACAAGACCGTCAATGACATACATCATTTTGAAGACTTTGTGAATGCTCCACAATGACACTGCTGGGTGAGCTTCTGCATCACTTTCAATGTAACTTGGGCTGCAGACGTTGATAGAAGCAGGGACTCGTTGGCAATTCCCATGACAACATTTAGAATTTGCCATGCAGGCTGGTGAATACGCATCTTCCAAATTGCAGGTTTAACAAGACATCAACACCAGTACCTAGGCTGGGGCCAAACTTGAAGACTGCCAAATGGTTCTTTCTATAGCATGGTGTACAGTACCCCTAAACTATTGGCTGCTTCCAGATTTAGAATGACTACAGCTTCTGAGATATATGCACATCCAAACCATCTACCAAGAATCATGACAACCAATTTGAGATATATATAATCAGTTGAAATAACCATCTCAAGATCAACTGAGCATACTACATAGCATAGCTAGATACCATGACTCTCCACAACTCGCATGAAAACATCACGACTTGGCTACCCCGGTCCCTTCTCGTCCTGCTTTGCCAGCCATTCCTTTTGGGCAGTGGTCCAGTCATGGACAGCATTCGCCACACAGAGGTTGTGGCGTACCAGAACTTGTCCTCAGCAGCGGCTGAAGCTGTACTAGTACTGGGCCTCAAAAGCTTTGAGAATTTTGAGATGCAGACACTACCCTCATCTGAAAATACCTGTTTACTACCTTTCTAAACCGCCCTCGTCTTTGTTGACCTCAGGTTACCTTTGCATTCGATTCCGATGGCCAGACGCTTTCATCCCTCAACTCGTGTGGCTCCAACATTGCACAGAGTCGTTTTCTCAACATATCAAATTGTGTATGTTCTGGTCAAAACCCTGCAGTGCATCTGCTGACGTCCAGTAAACAAATAAACCACCATAAACCATGGATAAAGTGATAAACTATAACGTTAGCCCACTTTTGATGATGGTTGATGAAAAACAACGGATGACTGCGTTGAGCAATGGTCGAAAAAGCCATCTCGAGCAGCGGAAACAGCTTCCTTTGTCCGGATGTTTACAGCCCAAGTAGGGTAATATCTATGGCTCAATCCCCTTTCGACATCTTCTGACCATCCAACTGGACCTACTTCTATGGTCTCATATAAATCATCATGCAAATTGGCATGGTAGTGCCCAACAAATGCACTCGGTATGATCTTTGGGATGCTCCTCGGCCATGCTTGGCATTTTTGAGAGCCACCTATGTGACCACTTGGCTTCCTGCCCATGGTCCACCAGGTCACATGCAGCTCATTGAGTCCACACATATGCTTGAAAGTAACTGACTGTCACAGCTCAACATAGCTCAACTAATGGCATGACTACACCCGCCACACTTATCATAATGTTGGAATGGTTAGCCTACCTACTTTTTCATGTTGCTTTAACTGTTCAACAATTTGAAAAGGTCCCAACCCCTTGACATGATCAAGGCAAGGCTGCCTGCCCAGGGTGCAGCTTTAACGACCGTCATGCCTCGTGTGTCAAGCCCTGCTTCTTTATATCTTTAATATTCCACAAGCATCACTTCAATGCTCCCACATGTTCCCACAATTCGTGCATGCTCAGTTCACAAATTCCTCAAACTTCATAAACCATTGGTCTTCAAACCCAACATGCCCAGTCACCGTTGCCATAGATCTCTGCCAGGGAGACCAACCAATCTGGCTGCATCTGCCAAGCACGGCCAGGGTCGTTGCATCAGCTGTTGAAAAGAGACTCTGGGTAATCTCCAGGGCTGTTCCCAACAAAAACTGCTGGGTGTTGATGGTATTTGTCGGGTCTCTAGGGCCACGGACTGACAGTGCCAAAAATTCATCGCGATAAAAAATCAGTTTGCCGAGACACACCCCCTGCATGGCAGCTTCCCTGAATGCGAAACAGCGGATCGTTACGCATTGCGTTGCTTCACATTGTTGACCTACCCGCCGCCACCCAATCTTTATGGGAAGACCATTACTTTTATGATTCGCTGAGCTAATTACTCGAGCAATGGTGGCGCTTATACTAATCTATTCTAGAGTTTATACTAGAGTGTAAAGGTGATGTTCATAAAGTGAGCCCGTATCCGAAGACAAACGATATACACGTCTGCAGCTCTGTCAAAAATGGTCACATCAAAAGGCTGCACACCCAGTGAACATCTAACGAATGAACTCCAATGGCCCAGCTGCTGTACACAACTACACTCAATTTGGCTGCAGAACATCTATATATTTTTTCGAAAACGTGTTCACAACACAGGCTGAAGCAACCTATATTTACATATAAGTATACATGTATGTACATATACATACATATTCAAATATACAGTATATATCTTAGTACATACACAAATATTTCTCTCTACCTTATATATCTCAACAACCAAGAAGTATCATAGCCACGCCTTGTCATCGGACACCTTCAACATCCTTGCAGCCACTTTCCAGGACAGGTAAGCATCTTCCGCCACATACGTCATCTGCGTGCCGTGGACAGGGCAGCGCTCTGCTCATGAACAAGCACCGGCCGGTTCTGTTTGGGGGGGGGGTTCTCAAGTCAACTTGGGGGACCCCCTGTTATCATTCAATATTAATGATTTATATCAGATATATATGTATATATATATATACATGTTTATCGCAATACACCAACCTTTTCTGAGGGGTCCCCTATTTTGAGAAACACCCAACTATGTCCTGTGCAATCTCCGATTCGACATACCTCTCTTTTGTGCTGGCTGTACCAAAGTCATTGGTTGCTGATTTCACTGCAAGTGGAATCACCCCAACTAGGACGATTCATGGGTCTTCATGATTGCTAGGGCAAGTGTATGTTTGTGCAGATGAATGTTTCACCGTTTACGCCAAGCAGGCTTTTAGCTCTCTATTGCCACCGAGCAACATGAATTCATGCAACCCAACATCAGAAGATTTCATGGAGGTTGTCCATATCTTACTACAAGTTGAATGGGTTTGCTCATTTAGGGGCAGAAGTTCTGGAATCTCCCCTCGCAAGATCGCTGTGCAATGGCAATGAAAAACAAACTGACCATGTCTGCGCACACCTTCAGAGCTCATCGATGTGAATCCACTGTTGGCTAGTAGGATCTATTGGGAAGTCCTCTACTTTTAATCCCTGGATGCCATCTCATGGACGATGAAAGACGTCTCAATACACGTACACATATGTACTGTTGACAATAGATTCACAACTTCCTAAACAAGTCCGGCCATGCTTGAGCAAAGAGGTAAATCCTTTTGTCCTGCCTTACTATGGCTGTTGGCGAGATTCCCACAATGGAACATGATCATGAACAATACACCTCTGCAAGTCCGCAAGCACAGTCACAGCAATTAACTAAAAGTGTTGTTTTTACCATTGTCAGTTCCCTATTCCTGGAATGGATTGTACTACACTGGGGGTCGTAAAAAAAAAACGGAAAGCAACACCACCAGGGCCCCAAATTGTTCCAAAAGGAACAGAGCCACATCAGCATCATCGTCATCATCATCATCATCATCATCATCATCATCATCATCATCATCATCATGTAGCAGCCAAGTAAGTGGCAAAGCCAAGTAAGCATCACAGCCAGGCAAGTGTCACAGTCAAATAAGTGTCACTGCGAGACCCGAGTAAGTGTCACAGCTGTCACAGCCAAATAAGTGCCACAGCCAAGCAAGAAAAACAACCGCAGAGAAAAAACACCAAACGATTAAAAAAAACACAAGCCAAGAAAAACACCAGAGAAAAAAACACCATCAAAGAAAAAAGAAAAGAAGAACACCAGCAAATGAAAAACAGGAGAGACAAGACCACAGCAAAGATAAAACACCAGAGAGAAAACACAAGCAAAGGAAAAACACCAGAGTAAATGCACCAGAGAGAAACAAGAGCAAAGAAAAAGACAAGCACAGGAAAGGCACCAGTGACAAACACCAGCAAAGAAAAAAAACGGCAGAGGGAAGAAAAACAGCACAGAATGAACACCAGCAGAGGAAAAACACCAGAGAGAAACACCAGCAGATGAAA
>VSDK01021272.1:446756-462303 GCA_009767595.1 Symbiodinium kawagutii
GAGCCACCTGTGAGGCCACCCTTCAAGGGTTCCAAATGTTTCCAGGCTCGGAGGTTGAAATCCACACCGTCACACACGCAATCGAATTCAAAGGCCAAACCTCGGCGACGGATCACTGGATCCTTGCTTGACTCGTGTCCTACAACTGCTCCATTGTAAGAACATCACCAGTTTCGAACTTCTCCTACAATGTAAAAATTTCCTAGTCTTAGGATGTCCTACGGCTACTTCATAGTACTGAGACGTGCTTAGTAAATCAAATAGTGAATGACAAAATCATGTCAATCAAACAACAATGATGATGCCTATGCCAGGCACCAACCTTGCAAGCCTGTGGAGGTTGACAAAATGTGGCACCATCCGCCCATCGGAGCGCCCAGGTGCGAGCCAAATCCTGAGCCAGACCCATGCCATAGAAGGTATGCTCCTCATTCCTCGAAGGCCAGGGCCAAGCAGCTGATTGAAGATGGAGATGGCAAAATCACTGAGATGTAAATCCACAGGTGTTCCACTGTGGTTATGCCAGCTGTTCCAGTGTGAGTTGGTTCTCCCAAGAAATTCTGCTATAAATCCACCGAAGCTCATGATCAAGCAGCAATTGATATACCAAGTGCTCAGGTGGAGCAATCAGATTTTCCAACAAATTCCCACACCCGAATCCTGGTGACAAGGGGTGGCTGGCACCCGTTGAGAAAGATCCATATCAACCACTAGTTCAGACAACCAGGACATCCCACGCACGGACACTGCGAGACTGATTTTTGTCGCCATGCTTTGGGTGAGTGAGGAGGATTTTCGTGCAGTTGGGCACCAATGTCCTGATGAGTTCCCAATGAGTCCTGTTGAGCCTGCTTTCATCCAACAAGCACGTGACCTCTGACTGTGCCCGGATCCTCGGGCGCGCAGCAAAACTGAGGTTGAACCATGCGTCTTCCCCACGCTTGAACTGGGCGTCAAAGGTCCCACATGCCGTTGGCATCTGCTCCGCAACCTGTTTAACCTCTTCACTTGTTTTGTTGATGTTTGTTGTGGTGCATCCGTTTTGAAGCTGAAAACCCTGTGCCAAACGGACCAAATCTAGAACAATGGGCAATGGAGAAACATTCGTCCTTGAATCGAATGTGCTTTCCTCGCGCATTATGGACGCCACACACTTTTTCCAAGAAGGACCTTCTCTGCCAAGGGTAGCGTTGCAAATCAGGAAGGCTGCAAAAGAGAAGTTGCTTTCTTTCAAGTACTCATAAGACACGCCAACAGCTCCAGCTGCAGCGGAGGCCCTTTTCCACATTCTGACTTGGTAATCTGGGGTGAAATATTCAGAGTTGCTATTAAATTGAAGACCTTCAGGTCCATCATACAATAAAAAAGATCCGAATGAAACTGGAACAGCACTGTATTTTTCCCATTGGGCGAACTGGGAAACCATCTGGTCGGATTCCCGCCGATGCACCATCACCAAACGCATGCAGCGTCCAGAATCGGCCAACCGGGACTTGAGCGTCTCCCATTGCCAGTCCCAGAGGGACAATGTCTCTGAAGAAAGGACAATGTCTTGCTTCCCAAGTCTCGAATTGACGTCTTGCAAGATCTTCTCAGCGATCGATTTTAAGCGTTTTTGAACCTTGATAGACATCATCGAATTGGATCGAACTTCTCTCAATGCAGAGCCCAGCTTGTTAGGATCCTTTGGATACAGAAAGGTGCCTGTGAAAATACCGAATGACTCCGCAAGAAACGACCGTTTTTCCAGAAGGAATGTCTGCACAGCGGAAGAGCCAGTCTTGTGGGGCCCAATGTGCATTACCAAATGGTGTTTGCACTTCCTTTTTTGGCCTTTGGACGCCTTGGCAAGTGCCGGCAGGCTGGTCACCGCTGCCTGTTGGGTCCTGGTCACAGCTCTGGCCTGCACGTGGTGGATCTTCCATTGAAGCTTTGGAGAACATGGCACCAAGCTGAAAAATGTAAGTCCACTCGTCACTAAGCCGCAAGCCGCTAGTCGCAGCCCCAACATCACTTTGGATCAAGGGCTGCAACAAATTTGATCCGAGAAGGACCACTTGTCAGGTTGATGAGAAGCCAAACGCTACTCAGACTTGACTCAGACTTGCTAGTCCGTCATTTTCATTTGCTATCCATCAAAAGGACAAACAGTACAGGTGCAATGGTAGTTGTCAGCAAAGACCTCTCCTCAAATCATGCTTTGTACATCTTTGCGCTTTACTGTAGAATGTCAATCGATGTCATGAGTGAATCTGGATGCCTACACATCAACAAGGTGCCAAATGCCGCTGCGGAAGGTTGTGTGAACAGGTGACTATGCTAGAGTTGGCCATTCTTTGCCATTGCTAACCAAATCAAAATCTGATTGGCAAACATAACCATGTTGTACCATTCGTCAATCACGTTTAGACATCAGTTATCATGAAATGGCAGTGGGTCAAAACCCCGTACCCCTGGTTCCCATCATCAAGCATTGTTTTCCCTATTATTGTTGGTTATTATCTCCCTGAAATTGGTTGGTCAATATTGACCCATAGCCAAATTCCACATCGGCATTCATTAACAATCAAAAACCTTTTGTCAGCTATCATTCACAATTTTATCTGTCATTGATCATTGATCATTTTATCTGTACTGGTGTTGCTTGCTATTCCGAAAAAGGACTGTGGCCAACAAGGATCAACAGTCATTAAGACCATCATCAACCAACATGACAATCAACCGTGATGCTAATCATGATTATAAACCATTAAAGTATCCTTTCAATCCTGCTTGGTGTAGACCCCAAACAGGAAAACAAGGGCGAAATTATTTTTTGGCACCGCAATCCGACCTTGCTTTTGCAAGTACGAAGGAGCCCGCGCAAATAAGAACTGCACTTCAGGATTTAGTCAACATCAAAGAAGTAGTAAAACACCATGAATATCCATCAATAAATCAATTAGCCATCCATGAAATAAACGTTCAACTAAACATTCAAGTAGAAATCATCACCATCACCATCACCATCATCACCATCATCATCACCATCATCTTCACAAAGGGTGACTCGGTTGGCTGATAGAAACTGTGTGGTGCCATGTTGGACCATGCACATGGCACCATAAATTTGAATTACTGTCAAATATTGTCACTGATCCCATCAATCAACATCAATCAACCCACTAATCCACTCGACCCTCGCAGGACATGTCAGTCATATTGCCAAACCCCGGACACCGGTGGAACCGATTCTATAACCCACCAACCCACCGACCCACACAGGAGAAGCCAAATTGCGACTATCCAACGTGCTGCGACTATCCACTACCAAGACACTCCAAGAAGTTCCACAAGACGTCGCAAAGAGGCTCTGGCACCTGGATACGGCGTGGTTAACGCAGGCTGTGGCGACAATGGTTCGTGATGGTAGCGATGGATGATGGTTGAGAATGGTGGATGGTTGAGAACGGCGGGTGATGGTTGATGAAAATAGTGGCTAGCGATTGGTAATGTTTTGCAGTAATAGTCGATAGCGGGCCAGAATTAAAGGGAAAAACCAAACAGTGGAGTTCCCCCTAGTGAGAAACCTCGTCTTTTTGTGCATCGCCAGGGATCAAAACTCATCCATCACTTGTCAAAGATTACAAACGAGAAGTTACCAGGGTTGCTGCAGTGTCCATTTGGCACATAGCCTACAGGTATTTGACCCCATTTCCAGACCACAGGAACACTGAGGTGAGCCAGACTGTGAAAATGTGCTGAAAAAACCAAACCACCATTGTTAACCACAACTATTCATAGTTGACAATAACTATCGAGTGACCATTGATGCCACGTGAATCAAACGAATCAAAAGTTCCGGGACGGAGCGACAGCGATGTCACCAGCATGTCTGATGTTCTGATGTTTCGAAGGCGCCGTCACAAGTGTCAGGCGGCCGTCCGCGTCTGAAAATTGAGCCAAACATCCGTGAGTGATATCTGGGCGATGGCAAAATATGTGTCAAAGAAGCCACTTGGCAGTGGATCAAAACCCTGTACCCCTGGTTCCCCTATCATTAACCATTTGTTTCACTATTATGGTTGGTCATTATCCCCCATTATTGGTTGGTTAATATTGACCCATAGCCACTTCTGGGAAGATCCCATTCCTGGTCACCTGTCGTGAAGACGACAGGCGCCTTCTTCCTCCACGGCAGTAAATCGATTGCCAGGACCCATGGTCCACTGCAGAGACCTGAATCAACCAAGCAGAAAAAGGAGCCATCTGCTGCATGGAACATGTGTGAACAGCACATCAAAAACTTGAATGTAAATATATTATGCACAGTTGCATGTGTACATATAAAACAGGGAATGCATGCAGGTTGAGAAAGGCAACCAGACAGGGATTCAGCGGCAGTTCACTGGTGAGTGATTACCTCGTGCCTGCATTTGCTCACTTGTGAGCGTGTAGAGATGAAAGGTGTGTAGGAAAATTCGCCTTCGGCCATATAAAAGCCGCTTGAATGTATGAATGTATGTCAAACTGTCTGTCTGTCAGTCAGTCTTTCTGGATGCCTTCATGTTTGCATGTACTAAATCCACAACGTCGATTGCAATGTGATGAATGAATACTGATTTTGGCCATGGACAGAGCCGCGACTGATCTGGTTTCATCCCGCCCGTTCTAGGCCCTCGAAGGCAGTTTGCCGGAAATTGTGTACTGCATCTTCACTGCATCATCGACATTCTACACCTCTGTTCCAACGAATCAAACTGTTTGTTCATCAGTGGGGCCGCACCCAAATCATCCAACAATGATCATGTTCAATGGTAAAAGCTTCAGGTACAGTACAGGACATATTGAAAACTATGGATAGTAAATACCATGTTCCATAATTATACCATCTCAAAAACTACTAAAACATCTTCAAACTTTGGACATATAACTTCATATAACTAATAAAACGACGGAAAACCATTTTCAGGGGGAAAACATGGGGAAAAGCCATGAATGTGGGGAGACCTCAGCAGAGACCGCTACACATCCCAGTGGCTCAACACAGCGGAGCGATTCGGCGGTGCACCCTTCTGAAAGCTTGGCTTCCATTCCTTGCCGATGCGGTTCGTGCGCCAGGTCAAGTGCTATGTTGGGGTTTCTCAAGTCAGTTTGGGGTAAGTTGACATGACATGGTTGGTCGGTTGGTTGATTCCTATCAACATGGTTAATCAACTGGATGATAGCTGGGGGTACCCCTAGCTATTTAGAAACCATCATATGGTCTGATTGATATAAATTCATCCATATAATTAATTTGAAAACTGGCATGGAAAATGGAACCCGATAAATGGCCATGTTTGCATGACAAATCCGAGGGTTGCTCCATTTGAGGAAAATTGACAAATAAGGTTAAGTCCAACAATTTCAGCCAGGAGATGAAAACAGCAAAATAATTGCAAAAAAAATGCAAAATGCAAAGAATTTCGAAAACAACTGCAAAACATCTTGCAATTTGCATTTTTTGTGTATTTATTTTGCTTTTTTCTCAAAAAATATGCAAAATAATTGCAAACAAAATGCAAACAAAATGCAAAATTGCAAAAATAATTCAAATTAAAAGCAAATTTCACTTTGTTGCTTTTCCATTTGCTTTTCAATTTGCTTTTTTGTGCATTTTTCTTGCAATTTTAGTTATTTCTGACACCTGCCTACGAGGCCAAGTTGTTGCACTCAAAAATAAGGGGGCAACCCCAAGGAAGGCGACAAGGAGCGGGATGAATCCAAACCGAAAAAACATGCAATAAAATGTGCATGTTTCTTTACACCAGGCAAAAAGTATCAGTATCAATATCAGTATAAATACCTATCAGTGCCAGGCTATGAGTACCCAAAGGGAAGCTGATAGGCTCGAGACTCAGAAGTGCCTTGGTACGGGTTGACAGTGTTGACATTCCTGGACACATCCATATATAGTGGGCATCCTCAACCATTGTGCTGGACGCATCGGTGAAGCCAAGTTGCCAAGTCCAATCCAAAGTGATATCGCCCTGCACTCGGATCCGTTCGTCCAGTCCCAGTTGGCCATTGAACAAACACCCTGTTTGTCGCAGTTGTTGTAGTATAATGGTTGACTCAACTGTTGAGCATGAAGAGTTTGTGCCATGGGTGGTTGGCTTGTAACTCATGACAGTGGTTGATGGTGATCAAAAAGGGTTGACCAGTATTGTCTGATTTTCATTTTTGCTATCAATGCTGATGGGTCATGGTTGCTTTCAAGGGCCAGTCAATGGGGGGTATTGTAATGCCAACAATGGTGGAAGAAGTCATCTGTACGCACTCGACAATAAACAAAAAGCTGTGAAGGAAGCAAAACTACTGTTGGCTTGATGATGCTGGTACTTTGAATGCTAGAAATTGAAAAAAATGATCCAAACTTCATACCAGGTGGACATGGACTAATATGATGATTTCGACATATTTCGACCGTGTTTCTTGACACTGCCGACCCTCTGGAAAGGCATCCATTATTTAGCAAACTGGCTGTTCCTTGAATCCAATCTTCATGAGCTCAACTTCGTTGTGGATGACAAGACTCAATGTGTGGATCCACACCACAACAACCACAAGCTTCGAAATCCCTTAGGATATCTTCCACTGGTTCACCTCAAGGCTTCGTCACGAGTTCACCGGACGTGGATTTGTCCATAGGCGGACATCTTTCCACGGATCCCTGTGCACATCACCCCGGCGGCCATCATGACGTCGCTGGAATGGTTGATGGATAGACTGTGGTACTCTCCAATCTTCAGCCCCCTGCGAACCAAAGAATTCGGTAGCTGCTCAAGCATCGCTGACAAGACTAATCGGATGAGCCGTCATGAAATCATGCTGCCTTCTCCTGCTTTACTGGTTGATCCATGGGGACGTGGGGTCGAAATGATGTGCTATCAGGAAGAATCACCAACGGTCAGATGCTTGTGGTTGCTATACTTCACATTGCGCAAGATCTATAGCCAGGTACCAAGTACAAACGAACCCGTGCAGCAACCTGGACCGCAACAGTATCAGTGGTTACAAACCATTATCACAAATCGAAGGATGTTTCGAAGTCAAACCTCCAACCTATGGAAAGTTGCAGACAGTTCAGCTCCGAAGCTGAGATGTCAAAGCGGACGAGATGCCGAGAGAAAAATCTGGGTTTTTTGAAACACGTGACAGACAGGAATGCATGTGAAATGCATGTGTCTTCAGTAGCTGCTCCGGGATGGTCGGAAGCTTGGGTAAAAGCGGCGGGTGCGGAGGTCTGTGTGGCAAAAGCGTTGCACATTTGAGATCTTCAACGAGCGCACACCACGATGGCGCGAAGCATGTGCAAGTCAAATGTATAAAACCATAAACACACTTATTTGCGACGTTTTGTTGATGCTTAGATGTCAAAAAGAGCACACCGCTGTGGAACTGGAAATAAATCAGGGTCCGGCGGCGCTTTTTGATGTTCCAATATGTAAAGGCATTTAGAATCATTTAGAGATCGACAGAGTTCGACAGGGAGAGATAAAGGAAGAGGAGAGACTGACAGGCAGACAGGCAGGCAGGCAGGCAGGCAGGCAGGCAGGCAGACAGACAGACAGACAGATAGATAGATAGATAGATAGCAAACATATAGCAGCTAGATAGATAGAGAGATCGGTAGATAGATGTGTGGATACATAGATAACTAGGTAGATGGGCAAATAATAGATAGTAAGATAGTAAGGATAGACATGCATGTAGATAGATGCATGGATACAAATTAGATCGATACCTCGAAGGTAGCTAGCAAATATGTACATATGGCAGCTATCTCCCGGACAGGACCAAGCAAGCACAAAGAAAATGGTTAGCTATAGATAGATGGACAATGGATAGATTGATGGATAGGTCGGTAGATCGATAGATAAACAGGCAGGGGACAATCAAACAGGCAGGGGACAATCAAACAGGCAGATTGACAGTCAAATGGATGGACAAAGAAACAAACAAACATACACAAGAACAAACAAACAAACAAACAAACAAACAAACAAACAAACAAACAAACAAACAAACAAACAAAAAACAAAAAACAAAAAAACAAACAAACAAACAAACAAACAAACAAACAAACAAACAAACAATCAATCAATCAATCAATCAAACAAACACACAAACAAACAAACAAACAAACAAAGAGCTTGCAGCTGCCCTGTCGCTCGTTCAGTGGACCGCTCTGTCATCCGTGCATCCAGCTAGCTTCCCCCTCTTATTAAGGTTTGGAAACTTTCACCACCGCCTTGTGCGGTGCTACAGGCAGTTGATCATAATAACTCAGCATCAACCATCATCAATCATTATTTACCAATACTTACAACTATTTACCAGCATGAACCACTATCAATGGTCGGTTGTGGGTGATAGCACCTATCAAACGTCATGCTTTCGCTGACTAACAAGCTCCCAACAAAGGGGTGACTCTGCAGTCCGGTCCTTCCCAGCCAAGGAGGAAATCTTCGATCTCTCCTACAACACGGTGGCAAGGAGAATCACGTGTGTTCCAGGAACATTGATGATGGTTGATGATGGTTGATGATGGTTGATGATGGTTGATGATGGTTGATGCTGATTGATGACGGTTGATGGTGGTTGATGATGATCGATGATGATTGAAGTTGATGATTGTTGACCAACCTACGAGTTTTGCTCAAGACTGCGTAGCTGTTCCTCCAACCTAAAGATATTGAAAGATATTGAAAGACTGTTCGACATACGTAGGGATGGGTTAACACCGAATCTACTGTACCCACAATGACTTACTATAGCAATACACATCCCAACAGCTTAGTTGTTCCGTTCACAGGCTGTTCGGGATGCTGGTGGTCTGGTCATGCCTACCCAACGTTATCCCAGGGAAGGAAAATTAGAACCATCTGAGAATCGGGCTGATGTCCAAGCCACAAATCTTGTCACACTGTGGAATGATTCATGGATCGGAACAAGCATGAATCAGGTAGTATCATTCCCTAGAATGAGTCTTCAATTGCAGTTTATGGACGGTTCAAAAACGACAAAACCAGCCACAACCCGACGGTCCATGAAATTGATCTCACTGGATCAGAACTGCAGCCAGAAACAAATTAGTTGCACTTCCAGTCCTTCGCGATGTCAAAACCCTTTGGTTGGGCTTTGTCTCCCGATTTTTGAATGACCAACCGCTGAAACTCATTTTAAACCGGCTGTTCGACCATGTGAAGTGACAAGCCTATTCGGCAGTGTAGAAGTGTAGCCCTTTTTCCAGGATATCTGAATAAACTGCTGTCTTCAACATGCCTACTGACAACTACGTATTACCATGCTCAGAGAGACACAGGCAAAAAATGACCAAATACAAAGGGGAAAAAAAAAAATACAAAGGGAAAGGCCATTGCGCACAGCTTCATTTATTGCAGGCTACTTTGTACCCCCAATTTTTGGCAGACTTTTGTGGGCTCATCATGTATGTGGAGGGGGCAGTGTGGCGTACGGGTTACAAACGTGTGGTAAAAGTGTGACCTATGCATGTGGGCGTGCTCTGTGGAATTACGCGAAGCTTTTTTCAAGCAACACGCATGGGTCTTCGGTGGGAAAAAACAGCAAACCGATCAGTTGATTGATCAGATTTGGCTGTGGGTCAAAACCCTGTACCCAAGGTTTCCCTATCATTCACCACTGTTTTCCTTATTATTGGTCATTATCCCCCAGTATTGGTTGCTTAAAGCCTTGACCCTGGTTGCCATTTGATCATTGCCAGTACTTTCGCGAATCATTCGCTGGCCGCATGGAGCTCTTCTCTGCGCCTGGATCACTGGTGAAGAGCAAGTTGATGGTCGGCAAGCCGCTGTGCGCGGGCACCGTCAGCCATTGCCCGGGCGCCATGGGCAGTTCATGTAGACCCTGTGACCATGCCAGGACGATCGCTGAGTCCAATGCCATCCTTATATTATAAAAGAACTAGCTGGTTAATAGTGATTGATAAGCAACAACAATGGGTTATAATGGTTTGTGATGCCTACTGGGTAATAGTAGGAGATCATACAATAATAAATATATATATATATATCACAAAGCCCGAAGTACATAGAAGTGCTTCCTCCAAGAATCAACCTACCCTAATCCCCTTAGCCACCCGCGCAATACATTTATCTATGCAGACACTGCGCGTGTGCCGTGACAACCATCCAGGTGGTGCTTCAAGAAAATTGCTGATTTTTGCTCAATGTTGTTCCCTCCCGGCACGATGGAGCAACATGGCTGTGGATCAATTTAACTTTTTAAACATCGACCTGCTACCTGATGATTTTGGGAGATGGCTGGGTCAAAACTCTATCGTAGTTCTGTGGGTCAACATCTCAAAATGAAGTGGCAACTCTGAAACTCTACGTAACTTTGATTCTCATCCACCCGAGACTTGCTGGGACCCATCCCATCACCTGTGGGAAGTTTTGAGGATGCAGAAACAAGCCCCGAATGGCAGCCATGACCAACTATGGCCAACAGCCACATCAAACGGCTGCCTGCGAGGCCAACACTTCGGTCTGCGACTCGAGCCATCTGCTCGTCTGCAGGACCTGCGGCTACGCCAAGAGTTGGTGAGATGGTGGTTTCTCAAGTCATAGGGGTACCCAAAAATGGTTGGTTGCCTCTTGAAAAATGATTATCAATGGATGCTTTGGCGGGTCCCCTATGACTTGAGAAATACCCAGATGGGTCTATGGCGCCTGGTACGTGCCAATAACCAACTATTATGACCAAAAATTGTGATCGCTAGATGGAGTACCCAGCAACCGATCATCCATCATGAGTCGATGATCCAATCTTGCTGGTGCAATTGGTGCAGTTGGATGTGCCTCAGCCTGGGCATCACCGATCAATCGAGAGTTGGTTCTGCTGATGGAGATTCTCATGTGGGTTGGCACACAGCCTTGACCAAGGAGACAAATTAGCAATCAACAATGTACCAACAACCATGAGAACAACAAGTTGCACCTGTTAATGATGATGAGCAAGCAACAGTAAATCCAACGCCCCATGATGGTTCACCGGGGGGAGGATCAAAACCATCCAATACAAGCTGCTCTCATTACCCGCCTCCAACTGCGCCAAATTCTGGGAGGAGTGCTTCTCCACCTGGTGACCATGACAGGGTCGTTGGGATCACGGTCTGGTGGCTACACCCCAAAGCAACCCCCCTGGCAAGCGATGGTTCAGGTGGTCCACCATGATGGTAGAGTCTCCAGGGGGGGTGTATCTACCTCTCGGGTAACAGGGAGGGAGCATCAACATCCTAAACTTTGGGGAGGTCCATGGCTTTCAGACAAGAATAATGATATGACGCATGTCAACACTGAATTGCCAACATGGGTATGCATATGTTGATATACATCCTGCTAAATATAAATAGTATACACATATACAGTACATTACATGAATGTATATGCATATGTATATATGTTATATATGTATATCTTTTGTATTTAAATATAATACCGTGAATACATATATGTGTCCGTACACATGTGCTTCTAGATAGGAAGGTAGATGAAGATAAGGAGAGGAAGACAAAGGGAGGCAAAGATTTGGAACTTCAGAACTGCGTTACGTTCATAAGGCACAGCAAAAGCCCATAAAGGTTGAACACAAGTCACAACACCTCGCTTATCACAGTTGTCACAAATATAATTTCCCTTTTAGCTACAATCATCACTATTTGTGTTTGGCTGTTGCCGTTGAGATTGACCAGTATGAATCAACCAATAAATACGATTCATCATTGTCATTATCATCCGCTATCATCGCTTACAATCTCTTTGCACTCTGTCAATATGCACATCCTGGGTCCCCGCAATGTGGACAACCCAAGCTATGTATCTAGTTCATATCATACTCCAGTACTACAGTAGTTCGTGGCTAACGAATGGTCTCTGAGATTCTCTAGAGCTAATCAGCTGCTGACCAGCTTACAAAGTTACCAGGTAGCTTGCCAATGACTAGCCCTTAAGCTACCAAGTTGCTCACCATTTCGTCTTGCTCACTGGATTGCTTAACATAAATATCTTCACCTTTTGCCACCCTGAAAGTGTGGATTGCTTCTACTCAGTGGTGAGCATCGATCCAAAAATGGGTGGTGCTTATTAACCCATTGCTGCATGGGATTGAATTTCCTATTCTCAACGGTTACAAAACATGATCAGCCAATCCACCATGACTCACTCTGAAGAATCATTGTCATTGTTGGTTCAGAGTCAGCATTCATGCCTTTTAATTCCAGCTCTGTTTGTTGTCGACCTTTCAAGGTTTCCTGGTCAGACATGTTCAAACTACCCGAAGGTCATGTTTCCTCATAGCAAATACTTCAAAGTAATTGGCAGTGTCCCTACTCACAACCACCGCATTTTTGTATGCCGGAAGCCTCTCTAGCAACAACGCACCATCACCATCAACTCTGGTGCAAGAGCGACCTAGCAACCCCAATGGCCCGTTGGAATGGCGCCTTTCTTGGCCAATGGATGGACTCACACGGAGTAACACCGAGGAACTGGGACCCCATGGCGCCTGGGCTTGGACCAACCGACCAGGACCTACCATGGCGGCCCTGCCCTGCCCCCGCCTCGGCCATCAGCCGCTGCCGCAGCTCGTCGGTGCGCAGGTGCAGTTCCGCCTTGGTGGCGTCCTGAGCCGCAAGGACGAATGATGAGAGCTGAACCAATGGGTGAGTTTAGTACAAGTTTAGTAGTACTAGTAGTAGGGTTGAGCTACTGATTAGTAGTTTAGTGGTAACCTATTAGTACTGAAATCGTACTAGTTTAGTACTGAAATAGCACTAGTTTAGTTTTTGTTTAAAACTATTGATGTGAATTATTCACTAGTTTAGCTCAAAATGGCATTAGTAGTTCAGTGGTTTAGAATCGTTTATAGTGTTTTGTAGTGGTTTATACTGGTAGTAGATAAGCGCAGTACCACTAGTTTAGCACTAGTAGTTTATAGTGGTTTGTAATGGTTTGTAATGGTCTATAATGGTTTGTAACACGGTTTATAACGGTCTACAATGGGTTATTTTTGAATTACAATAGTTTATAGTGCTGTATAGTGGTTAATGGTCACTACTAGTTGGTGAATAGGTTAATTCAATTAGTTGTTAACCAAGGGTTGATTGACCCATGCAGTTCACCATATAACCATATGACTTCATAAAACCATTGATTAACCAATATGGTTGGCTAATGAATGGTTGACCAATTCTTAGTCAGTAGTTGGTTATAGTAGCGTGAATCAACACTTGGCGACTGTTGGGGAATGCACTGCTTGTCCGAAAAGCAAAGCGGTGTTTGTTGGTGATTAGTATGATTTGCTTGTCCGAAAAGCAAAGCGGTGTTTGTTGGTGATTAGTATGATTTGCTTGTCCGAAAAGCAAAGCGGTGTTTGTTGGTGATTAGTATGATTTGCTTGTCCGAAAAGCAAAGCGGTGTTTGTTGGTGATTAGTATGATTTGCTTTAATGTTGATTATTTTTTGCAGCTGGGTTCTCTAACAATATTTGTGATTTTCATGGGCTGGTGAACCAATCACCAGCCCAGGGTGGTTGCCATAGCAGCTGGTCTTTTGAATACACTTCATGTAAATTGACTATGCAATGCAACTATTCTTTCTATATGTGGTTGGCGACTAGAAAGGAGCACCCCGAACCCGCAAACTGGTTGGTGTATTGGGCAATTCATGTCCAACCGCCAAATATGAGTTTGATGAACCATGTGTTAATCTGTAGGTATAGTGGCTCATATGTGATTGGTTGGTATGCTGAGTTTGATACTGGTTGGCTGGTACGAGCTAAAAAAACAAACATTATGTTGAGTAAACCACCTATTGGTCGGGCTTCATGCTGGACAATATTTCGGATGGTTAATGTTGCTTCGTTTATTTTTGGTGCCTGCATTTGCTTTCAACACTTAGAGCTGATGTGGTCTTTGGTTTTAACCCCTCTGAAAATATGAATCCCTTCCCCCTAATACTGGTAATAGGGGGGGAACCACCCTATCAATTAATCAGCCAATAGTATTTCTAATATGAATCCCTTGTAATAGGGGGAAAAGACTATTTAATCAAGCAACCATCTGCCTAAACCCATCAACCAGTGACAGGTTGATATGAAAACGGCACTCCCGACTCCCTGCTATGGCTAATGCCACCACCAAGACTTGATTATGGACCTGGACAGCAACCAGCTCGACAGCCATGCCATTGCTGACACATGGCCGGTAAAGGGAACGTGGTTGATAAGCATTGTGGCCGTAGAATTTTCCATTGATGATATTGAGCCTCTCTACCACAGCGAGGGTCTTTTTGATTGATTGCCTAGAGCACAGCCCACTAAACAGGTGCGATCCTCATGGCACTGCTAAGTTTTTAGCAAGTAATAATGACAATATTGATGATTAAACAACCACTCCAATAGTGGTATCAAATAACATTATGAACCATGTGGAGACTTGCGAATAGCATCTATGCTATTTTCTCCTCTGGAGTGCTGCAAATCTGGCAGTGGATGCTGCGTGCCTGTTGCTTTCACCCCTTCCGCTTCCACCCCTTCCAGTGAGTGTTGAAGCTCGGCGCCAAACTTCTCCAATGAAACTTCGACTGGATCTCTGAACAGCTCGCCAGATCAATTCAAAGAAAACTCGCTCAGCTTCTTTCAAGAAAATTCCATCCCCACCAGGTGAGAGGTGGCTGGAGTTGATACAAGAACTCGTATTCATCACAACGCTGAGCCATCTTGACACCAAATGTGCAGCATTGAGAATTAATCTCATATGTGGCAAGGTCAAAGCGTGGGGCTGGCTGAAGCACTTTAGGCTTTTTGATAAAGGCCTTCATTGCTTCGATCTGCGGAGACCTGGGACGACCCCACAGATAGTCTCTCGAGGGGTCCAAGTCACATGGCAGCACATGGGGATGTGAGTAAATCCAATGCTCCAAGGAATAACGCCCCAAGCCCAGACAGGACTGTCTGTTCCTTTCCTCCATGCTGCAATTGGGACCCTGCCAGATTCGTAGCGTGTTGTTAGTGTTGTTTTCATTTCTTGCGTTCCATCTCTGCGTCTCGAGTGGCAACAGCAAAGGATCGAGCAACTTGGAAACGTAGTCGCAACGTGCAGTCCACATATTGCCAGGTGCGTGCGGGTGAGGTAGTGGAGACATTCGAGAAGAGCATACATTGCACTTTTCCCCACTGCTGAGCAAAGAAAAACATTCTTTAGAAAGGGCACCAGCAGTCAGATACTCTCGCCACTCATCTTGGCCGGGTTTCGGATGGAAAGATCCTTTGGAATGCAAATAAGAAACCACATCCGAAGGATTGGAGGCTCTGCAGAAAGACCAAAGTTCATGTAAAGTCGTCTCCTCGTCACCTGAAATCATATGAGAAAAAAACGTCTTTTCTGACAGAAGAGGATCCAAGCCAAGTTCGGATATGTTCTTGAGAGCTCCAATCGAAGTGATCCGAAGTTGGCGCTGCTTTGGATCCAAAGACGACAATT
>VSDK01021272.1:462313-514329 GCA_009767595.1 Symbiodinium kawagutii
TGCTGAACCAATGTGGAAACTCTTGGTATATCACTAGATGCGTTGACGAACAAATTGTAAAACACAGGTAGTTGGATTGGTCGGTGCAGAATGTGCCACACAGCGAAGAGATAGACACTTCCAAATCCAACCACGAAAGCCACCAATCTGAGATCGATGAGACGGCGCCTGACCATGCTTCTCTTGCCAGAACCAGCAGAGCTGAAACCGATGCCGCCAACGGTGTCTCACAATTTCAGAGGCCAGGATGGAGCCGGCATTTCATGGCAGGGCACAACTTGCTGGCACACAGGAGGTTCTTATACACCACCTGTTTTGCAACAACTGCAAGTTCTTTTTGCAGGTGTTCTCTGTGATTGTGTTTTTCTTTGATGCTGGTGTTTTTGCCTGCTGGTGTTTTCTCTGCCGGTGTTTTGTTTTGCTTGTTTTTTTTCTGCGTGGGATAAAAATGACCGCATGGTGCTAACAGCCCTGGCTTTCGTTCCTCCCTTCTCCGGTACTATTTCTGAATTGCAGCGCTGTCACGCCGTCTCGCTCCAAAGGGTTGCATGTTGGCACTCCAATTGTTTCTTCATGTCGACGTCAGGCCTGCTGGTTGGTTCTCAAATTGCAGGGACATGCAAAAACACCGGTTTGCAAAATTACGCCCCCATAGACCCCAAACATTTTGAGGGACAAAAATTTGTATCAAAACAAGATGGGGCCTGAGAACCCAAAAGCAAACGGACATCACAATATCGGTCATCTTTTTTTCCTCCGCCAAGCGAACACGAGTTGCTTCACTGTCTATTGGGATTGGCCGCGATAGTCTCGAGACTGCATATTTGGGGGTCACCACAATAACCCTCACTAGTTTTCAAACGCCTACACTTAATAGCTTGGACGCGAACCAAAAATGTATTCTTGTAGGGAAAACATGTATTCAAAAAAGACGAAGCCAGAAGCCGAACAAAGGAAAACCGAATATAAGCACGGACATAGCTCTCTGAGGAAGAAACACGCAGA
Organism: Symbiodinium kawagutii; assembly: GCA_009767595.1. Taxonomy (NCBI): domain Eukaryota; class Dinophyceae; order Suessiales; family Symbiodiniaceae; genus Symbiodinium; species Symbiodinium kawagutii. The sequence goes on from VSDK01021272.1 coordinate 463,319, forward strand.
AAGGCACACAATACCAGAGACACGGACAAACAAATAGGCAGAATAAGCGGGCACTATATTGGAAACTTCTTCCACCAGATCGCAATCAACAGTTGAAGAAAAACAATATTGCAAATTATTAACACCCGCCATGACAATAAAAGATTCTATCAAGTTCTTTGATTCTACCAAGTTCTATCATTTTGCCGGCATTGATAGTTCATCACCAGCATCTTTCAATCATAGTTCCATTATGAATAGTTCGCAGCATGTAATCCAGACAAAGAAACGACAGAAAGCAGAAACACTGAAATTAGATTCTTGTAGGAGGCAAACACTAAAACCCGCAATGTTGACACATCATACAGCATCTATATTCAATAATCATATATCATTGCAGAAAAATATCGGGCCAGATTGTTTCTTCACATATTTTTCAAACATCAAGCTTCCAAAAAACAATGTCTTCCGAACCTTTCACCTCAAATTTGCGATCTCTCCAAACTACGCCTTTTCTCCACGTGTTCAAAGCGTCACTTTCATGGGCTTACCATTTTGAAGGAGAACAAACACTAAAACGTATATTTGCACAGCATTGTACAACACCTCTATAATGATCCCGCATTCTTGTAAAGAGGCGTCCACTTGTTCCTTCACGAAGGCTTTCCAACCGTCGAACCTCCAAACGATTATGTTTTCCCAAGTCTTCCGTTTAAAATTTGGACCCCCCCAAAAAAGGTCCTTTTTTGGGGGGGTCCAAAATTTCTTTCAGCGTATTTCCCTTCGCACGGACTTCAACACCAAGAAGCGCAACCCCTTTTGCGAGCATCGAGCAGAATCTCGAAGCCAAACTTCCGACTTATGACCGGCTGCAGCATGTAGTCGAAATAGAAAATGAAATGACAGACAGAAAGAAGAAAAACACACAACCCGAGAATTGAAGGGCAGGACAAAGCAAACGAATTGGAAAAGCCGCAACGCTATACATGTCAAAAGGTTGGGCAAGAAGTCCTACTCCTTAACTCAACCCACAGGGCTACGCTTTTCCTTACGGACATAACCAACCATGCAACAATCATATTTCTCCGAAATTTCCCCCTTCAATTTTCGACCCCCTAAAAAATAAATTTTTTTCTAGTAGGGATCCAAAACATCAGCTTTACAAGTTTAATCAAATTTACCTAAGCAATATACACGCGCTTGAACCAGCACCTGCCGCACCTACACCAACCGTTCGCAGCAAGGTCCGCTGCACTCTCGCCCGAGCATGTCCACCACACCCGCACCTGAACAAGCCCCCGCCGCAGCTATACACCAACCGTCCGCTGCAAGGTCCGCCGCACTCGCCCCCCCAGCATGTCCACGATACCCGCACATGAACAAGCACCGCCGCACCTGCACCAACCGTCCGCAGCTAGGTCCGCCGCACTCGCCCCCCCAGCATGTCCACGATACCCGCACATGAACAAGCACCGCCGCACCTGCACCAACCGTCCGCAGCTAGGTCCGCCGCACTCGCCCCCCCAGCATGTCCACGATACCCGCACATGAACAAGCACCGCCGCACCTGCACCAACCGTCCGCAGCTAGGTCCGCCGCACTCGCCCCCCCAGCATGTCCACGATACCCGCACATGAACAAGCACCGCCGCACCTGCACCAACCGTCCGCAGCTAGGTCCGCCGCACTCGCCCCCCCAGCATGTCCACGATACCCGCACATGAACAAGCACCGCCGCACCTGCACCAACCGTCCGCAGCTAGGTCCGCCGCACTCGCCCCCCCAGCATGTCCACGATACCCGCACATGAACAAGCACCGCCGCACCTGCACCAACCGTCCGCAGCTAGGTCCGCCGCACTCGCCCCCCCAGCATGTCCACGATACCCGCACATGAACAAGCACCGCCGCACCTGCACCAACCGTCCGCAGCTAGGTCCGCCGCACTCGCCCCCCCAGCATGTCCACGATACCCGCACATGAACAAGCACCGCCGCACCTGCACCAACCGTCCGCAGCTAGGTCCGCCGCACTCGCCCCCCCAGCATGTCCACGATACCCGCACATGAACAAGCACCGCCGCACCTGCACCAACCGTCCGCAGCTAGGTCCGCCGCACTCGCCCCCCCAGCATGTCCACGATACCCGCACATGAACAAGCACCGCCGCACCTGCACCAACCGTCCGCAGCTAGGTCCGCCGCACTCGCCCCCCCAGCATGTCCACGATACCCGCACATGAACAAGCACCGCCGCACCTGCACCAACCGTCCGCAGCTAGGTCCGCCGCACTCGCCCCCCCAGCATGTCCACGATACCCGCACATGAACAAGCACCGCCGCACCTGCACCAACCGTCCGCAGCTAGGTCCGCCGCACTCGCCCCCCCAGCATGTCCACGATACCCGCACATGAACAAGCACCGCCGCACCTGCACCAACCGTCCGCAGCTAGGTCCGCCGCACTCGCCCCCCCAGCATGTCCACGATACCCGCACATGAACAAGCACCGCCGCACCTGCACCAACCGTCCGCAGCTAGGTCCGCCGCACTCGCCCCCCCAGCATGTCCACGATACCCGCACATGAACAAGCACCGCCGCACCTGCACCAACCGTCCGCAGCTAGGTCCGCCGCACTCGCCCCCCCAGCATGTCCACGATACCCGCACATGAACAAGCACCGCCGCACCTGCACCAACCGTCCGCAGCTAGGTCCGCCGCACTCGCCCCCCCAGCATGTCCACGATACCCGCACATGAACAAGCACCGCCGCACCTGCACCAACCGTCCGCAGCTAGGTCCGCCGCACTCGCCCCCCCAGCATGTCCACGATACCCGCACATGAACAAGCACCGCCGCACCTGCACCAACCGTCCGCAGCTAGGTCCGCCGCACTCGCCCCCCCAGCATGTCCACGATACCCGCACATGAACAAGCACCGCCGCACCTGCACCAACCGTCCGCAGCTAGGTCCGCCGCACTCGCCCCCCCAGCATGTCCACGATACCCGCACATGAACAAGCACCGCCGCACCTGCACCAACCGTCCGCAGCTAGGTCCGCCGCACTCGCCCCCCCAGCATGTCCACGATACCCGCACATGAACAAGCACCGCCGCACCTGCACCAACCGTCCGCAGCTAGGTCCGCCGCACTCGCCCCCCCAGCATGTCCACGATACCCGCACATGAACAAGCACCGCCGCACCTGCACCAACCGTCCGCAGCTAGGTCCGCCGCACTCGCCCCCCCAGCATGTCCACGATACCCGCACATGAACAAGCACCGCCGCACCTGCACCAACCGTCCGCAGCTAGGTCCGCCGCACTCGCCCCCCCAGCATGTCCACGATACCCGCACATGAACAAGCACCGCCGCACCTGCACCAACCGTCCGCAGCTAGGTCCGCCGCACTCGCCCCCCCAGCATGTCCACGATACCCGCACATGAACAAGCACCGCCGCACCTGCACCAACCGTCCGCAGCTAGGTCCGCCGCACTCGCCCCCCCAGCATGTCCACGATACCCGCACATGAACAAGCACCGCCGCACCTGCACCAACCGTCCGCAGCTAGGTCCGCCGCACTCGCCCCCCCAGCATGTCCACGATACCCGCACATGAACAAGCACCGCCGCACCTGCACCAACCGTCCGCAGCTAGGTCCGCCGCACTCGCCCCCCCAGCATGTCCACGATACCCGCACATGAACAAGCACCGCCGCACCTGCACCAACCGTCCGCAGCTAGGTCCGCCGCACTCGCCCCCCCAGCATGTCCACGATACCCGCACATGAACAAGCACCGCCGCACCTGCACCAACCGTCCGCAGCTAGGTCCGCCGCACTCGCCCCCCCAGCATGTCCACGATACCCGCACATGAACAAGCACCGCCGCACCTGCACCAACCGTCCGCAGCTAGGTCCGCCGCACTCGCCCCCCCAGCATGTCCACGATACCCGCACATGAACAAGCACCGCCGCACCTGCACCAACCGTCCGCAGCTAGGTCCGCCGCACTCGCCCCCCCAGCATGTCCACGATACCCGCACATGAACAAGCACCGCCGCACCTGCACCAACCGTCCGCAGCTAGGTCCGCCGCACTCGCCCCCCCAGCATGTCCACGATACCCGCACATGAACAAGCACCGCCGCACCTGCACCAACCGTCCGCAGCTAGGTCCGCCGCACTCGCCCCCCCAGCATGTCCACGATACCCGCACATGAACAAGCACCGCCGCACCTGCACCAACCGTCCGCAGCTAGGTCCGCCGCACTCGCCCCCCCAGCATGTCCACGATACCCGCACATGAACAAGCACCGCCGCACCTGCACCAACCGTCCGCAGCTAGGTCCGCCGCACTCGCCCCCCCAGCATGTCCACGATACCCGCACATGAACAAGCACCGCCGCACCTGCACCAACCGTCCGCAGCTAGGTCCGCCGCACTCGCCCCCCCAGCATGTCCACGATACCCGCACATGAACAAGCACCGCCGCACCTGCACCAACCGTCCGCAGCTAGGTCCGCCGCACTCGCCCCCCCAGCATGTCCACGATACCCGCACATGAACAAGCACCGCCGCACCTGCACCAACCGTCCGCAGCTAGGTCCGCCGCACTCGCCCCCCCAGCATGTCCACCACCCCCGCACCTGAACCAGCACCGCCGCAGCTACACCAACCGTCCGCAGCAAGGTCCACCGCACTCGCGCCCCAGCATGTCCACCACCCCAACCGTCCGCAGCAAGGTCCGCCGCACTCGCGCCCCAGCATGTCCACCACCCCCGCACCACCAACCGTTCGCAGCAAGGTCCGCCGCACTCGCGCCCCAGCATGTCCACCACCCCCGCACCTCCACAAGCACCCACCGCAGCTATACACCAACCGTCCGCAGCAAGGTCCGCCGCACTCGCACCTTCCCTTACCTTCCCTTCCCTTCCCTTCCCTTACCTTCCCTTCCTTTACCTTCCCTTCCCTTTCCTTCCCTTCCGCACCTTCCCTCCTCGCCCCCGCCCCGCCGGCAGCACTCGCGAAAGGAGACTAAACGAGAACCCATCGCATCGAAGATGCTTTTGGGAAAACCCTCTTCATTTGCACTTTCTTTTTTGTTTGAAACCATGAAGTCTACAGCTAATTCATCAAATACAAGTAGAACCCGCACGAGGCGGGGGCGGAAGTTTCCAATAGAGGGAAATGTGACCCTATAGGAGTTTGGGGAAATGTTTTGCCTATACGAGCCTGGGGACGGTGCCTGTTCGCAGCTTTGGGCAGGCTGTGTGTTGGAGTTGTGCTGTGTTTGCGTCGTCTTGGCGTTGCTGCTACATGAGTCCTCTGAGCTACTCTTCGCTGAGTTGCACGACTCCTGTGAGCCAAACTTACCAAAAAAAACGTCCTAGGGCAAAACGCGCCAGAACAAAACATACCAGAGCAAAACGTACCAAGACAAAACGTACCGAAGCAAAACGCACCAAGACAAAAAGTACCAAAACAAAACGGATCAGAACAAAAAGTATCAGAGCAAAACGCACCAGAACAAAACGTACCAGAGCACGACGTACCAAGACGAAACGTACCAGAGCAAAACGCACCAAGACAAAACGTACCAAGACAAAACGTACCAAGACAAAACGTACCAAGACAAAACGCAATAAGACGTACCAAGACAAAACGTACCAAGACAAAACGCAATAAAAGGTATTACAACGTACTTCAAGATACAACACGGTACTATAACGTACTACAACGCACTACAAGGTGTTGCAAGGTGTTGCAAAGTACTACAAGGTACTACAATGTAGCACAAGGTTCTACAACGCACTACAAAGTTCTACAACGTACTACAATGTATTACAAAATAGTGCAAGCACCAACGTAATACAACTTGCTACAAAATATTACAATACTATACAACGTCTACAACGTACCACAACGTACTACAAGGTACTACGACGTACCACAACGTACTACAAGGTACTACAACGTGCTACAAGGTACTGCAAGGTACTACAGAGTATTACAAGGTACCACAAGGTACTACAAAGTACTACAGAATACTAGAAGGTACTACAAGCAGCCAGAAGCAGCCACAAGCAGCGAGAAGCAGCCAAAAACAGCCAAAAGCAGCCGGAAGCAGCCAGAAACAGCCAGAAACAGCCAGAAGCAGCCAGAAGCAGCCAAAAGCAGCCAAAAGCAGCCAGAAGCAGCCAGAAGCAGCATGCACTCAAAGTACCACGCCTGACACACAAGTCACCATTGAAAGACATCTGATGATCAGCTGGTGTTCGATTTACATTGTGGAATCCATTGAATGGGAAGATGACTCGATGTACTCAAAGTACCACGCCTGCCACACAAAACCAAGATCCCACACAAGCAAGGAACACATTGAAACCTCCAGAACAGTGCGACCACCGTCGGCGATAAATCAAAAATAAACCGACCATATTTCTACCAAACACCCATGCATGGAGCACGATTCCACGAGAATTCACTCAGTGTTTTGCAACCTTCCCATCTCTCAAATTCACATCGCGCTACAGTTTTTAGCGAGCCGACGCGTACGATCTCCGCACAAGGCCACGAAAAACCTTTTGTCGAGCATCTACATTGCGGAAACATGTGGAGGATCACTCCATGCGCTCAAAGCACCACGCCTGCCACGCAAAGTCACCATTGCAAGCGCTGCAAAGGCCAGTGCGCTTCTCCGCTTCTCGTTCACGGCGGCCACTTTGGGCGCACATGAATAAGTCAAATTTGCCATCTCGTCTATGCAAATCCAAAATACTTGGCCCGTGCATACATATAAACATTGAGTATACGCATATACAGTAGAGAAACTTACGTGTGTATCATGAATATCTTGATATATACTGTAAATAGGAATATAAATTGAAGTCTAAATATAAATATAAATGTTGAAATATACACAAATATGAATATGAAAGTAAATCTGAATGTAAATGCAAGCATAAATCTAGATACAAGTATAAGTATAGATATAAAGATAAAAATAGATACCACATAAATACAAGTATAGGCATAAATGTGTATATATATATATACATACAGATCAATAATATGGATATAAATATCAAAAGATAATATATAAATGTATGTACTGTACACTAATATCCACATACTATGCATCTAGTGCTGGGTCTCATTCTTGGCTCCGTCCTCACCCCGGTCCTGCTTTCGCATGTCTGGATATTCCTCCGTGAAGAGGTTGAAACTCAACACCTCACCGGCGCGTGCCGCTGTGTCCGAACGTGAGTCCGATGCGGACCGATGTAATGGTCGTGTAATGCGTAGTAATGGTGAGTCTAACAAGAAATGGTTAGTAATTGGATGTAATTATTGAATTGGTTCATTGTTTGCTTTGTTTTTCGTGTCGACATCTTCTTTAACAATACTTGCTTCCAGATTTGTTGACAAAGTTCTTTGATAATTGGTTTCTTGAAGTTTCTTACCTAGTAAAAATGGTTCCTTGTTCACATGGAGCTGAGTCCCTCCGTTTTTTTGGTATTTGAAGGCGCCCCTATCTCTGCATGCGATGAGCCCGATGATTCGATCAAGCGGTTGGCCTCAATCCATTCTCCAAAATGATCCCTTTTTGGTTGGAGAGTGCTCATCATTCCATACGGTATTACGCATCGTGTTTGGAAATAATCAGAAATTTCTGCTTTTCTAATGATGGATAGAGTCAATAATTGATAGGGTAATCAAATAGAGTGATGTTGGATAATGAATGGGACTGACAGAGCCAATCGAGAAGTGGAAAACCCTTTGTGTTTTTCCCGGTAGTTGTTGATTGTCATCATCCCCTGCGAACCACTGTTGATATGCTGGGAAACCATTAACAATGATAAATCATCATTCCTTGTTGCTACCGACTATTCATCACTACTAGAGAAACCTTCACTTTGGGGGGCACACTATTCTTGGAAGGGAGTCAACTAATTCTAGGCGTACGCCATAGACGGACCCATCACACCTTGTTGCCTGGGCCTTCCGCCCTTTGGAATGATTAAGTCTGAAGGTTTGCAAATCTAACTTCAAGTCTTGGTGGACAATTTCACCTGGGACCAAATGTAGAAAAAAATGTTTTGAAAAAAAGCATACAGGGATGTTGGCCTATCAACTGGTTCACCCCATTTCGTCCCCCACCCGCAATTCCAAGGGACGAAATCATCCACCATGTCCTGCTTGTCATCGGTTCGTTGCAGAAATTCCGCAAAGCGCTGCTTCATCTGGGTCGGATTGCCAACAAACATCACTGGGTGCAGTGCATGGTTTGTGGGGGAATAAATACGACAAGTAGCTCATCAATCTGCCAGTGAGTTAACCAATCTAAGGCTTCTAATAGGACGTATTAGTTAATGTCAGACAATGTGGACCAACAGAAGGACAGGAACCTGATGAGTCTTTAGGATGGCTGCTCATAACATCCGGATTCACCAGTAGCTCCACTACTGAGCCATTTGGACCAGCCAGGCATCAGAAGTTCCGTACAAGCGGAGACAAGTTGTAGGGATCTTCTCAAAAGAACATAAGCTCCGCTTAATCAAAATGCTTGCTCCCAGCAAGGGACCTTTCACAAAGGACCGCTGGTGCGCTATCACAAACTTCAAACACAGGGTCATCAAAGAAAACGAATCTAAGAAAATTCTTAAAACTGAATGACCACACATTTCTAGTTGGACTTTCTAGTTGGATTTTCCATTCGACTGTCCATTGGACTACAGTGCCCATTTAGACACCTATATATTTGGCTCTCGGGTAACTGGATTTTGTCTGCCCCGATACCAAATTGGCTTTGAAACGGGCCCAACCTTTGATGGAGGTTGCCTGCAAGCATCAAAATCGATACCAACATTTGGGGGCTGCTATCCATATATGGTCCAGGCAATGGCCCCCCCCCCCATGGTAAACCCCTCCCCCTGTGGTTTTGTTGGGGGGGATATGATGTGGCCTGACAGCGAAGGTTCAGCTCCCAAATGCTGCAAATAGCATTTCGCTCTCCCCCCCCTGTGGAGTGGTGTGGTGTGCTTGTGTGTGCTTGTGTGTGTGTGTGTGTGTGGGTGGGGGGTGAGTGGGGGGTAGTATACAAGAATTTCGTCGGTAGTATACAAGTATTTACGTGTAGTAAATAGTGGTGTGGTATGGTGGGGGTGGTGGGTATGATACAGTGTTCCAACCCCCAAGGGAATATATGTCGGGCATTGGAATATAAATAGTATATAGAAGATACATGGTACTAGTATGTGGGTAATATGTAGGCAGTGGGTATGTAGGTAGTATTTGTAGTATACAAGCAGTAAATAGATGATACTAGGTAGTAAATAGGTAGTATGTAGGTAGTATATTGTCGTGTATACGTAGTATATGGTAGTGGGTAAACTATGTAGGTAGTTTGTACGCAGTTGGTAGTACATTGGTAGCATATAGGTAGTGTACCGGCATTGCATCGGTATATAAATAGTATATAGGTAGTACAAGGCATATAGGTATGTCACGGTACATAAAGCTCCCAAATCCTGCAAATGGCGTGCATATAGGAAGCTAAAGCTCTCAAATGCTGTAAATAGCGAGAAAATGCGAGGGTAAGGCCATACGATGGGGGGTGGGGGGTGGACCGCCGACGGACTGATGCATATGGAGCTAAAAAATTGGTATGGTTTGTTCCGAAGTGGTACATAAGCAAGGAATGGTCTGGATCACCTGCGTTTTGGTATCAAAGGTATGGAACGGATGTGGGCCCCCGGGGGCCACCTCAATTCCTACAAAGAATGATAGCTTTGGTGAATTTGGAAGAACTGCTATGTACCTATGCACTGTGACCATGTTATTGCCAATTGTACTGATGTGCTTGTGTGCTTACAATAGTATACAAATATATCAAAATGTCCATCTCCGTCTTGCTAACGAGGTGGCTGGTTGGTTGCCTATCAAAGTTTTGGTTGATGATGATGCTTCCCATGCAAAAACCTTAACTATTAGCTTCTCACGAAATGCTGGTGAATAATGGGAGATTAGAATAGACAATATCCTCCAATGATTAGATGGGTGTTTAGTTTTAATCAAACATTTGAGTAAATAGTAGTCATAAATAATAGATATCTTAGCTGAACAGCATGCATCATGGTTATCCCAACATCAGTTTGATCAATGTCAAAAAGCCATTGGAAAACCCATCACAAACTTTCCCGTTGACAGGCAATCGCAATGGCAGGCTGCAGTAATTTCAGTTATAACGGATAGCCAATGACCAATCTTATGCTGCAATCCACCTACAATTAAGCTGTGGTCTTTTTGGATGTTAAAGAAGTGACACCAACGCGAAATGCGTACGCTACCCGGTACAGTTTTACTAGGGGTTTTGCCTGCGCGGATGGTAGGTGTCAAAAGGTTGCCTACGCGGCGCCTACACGAGACCAATGAAAGCTCCTTTTTGCATACCATCACGTTGCCTACGCTAGATGCCTACGCTACGCGACTTTGCCTACGCAGAATGCCTATACGCAAGCCTGCGCATCTCCTTCTCACCAATGAGAACTGCCTACGCGATCAATTTTTAGTTCCCTTATTTTACGAATTTGAGGCTGTCAAGAAAAACCATGGCTCAATTGTTTATCAGTGGCCCTGTATGTTACAATATGTGTCACCCTATGTCACTAAGAAACGTGAACGACAGTTGTGTCTTACATAGTACAAGCCCCCCAATGTTTATCATCATCACCTTCGAATTCTTGATCATTCGCCCCCTGAAGCTAGTTCCATCGAGGCTTGCCACAAGTCGCAATGGGAGGTCTCCGGGCCCCGTCTGGGTCTTCCCAACACCAAAGAGTCCACTGCGAAAGTCTGAGAGGTGACAACGATGCCTCGGCGGCAGGAACCGATCTGTGGAGATCCATTATCCCCATGAGATGAGTCATTGACATCACTCCTGGTGACATCGTGGTTCTCCATGGCATGGTTGTTGTATGTTGTTGTGTGTTCTCACTAAGTATTTTGTTAGGACAGGTTAGGATATGTTAGTATCATTATGAAACTACTACAAAGTAGTTCATTAGCAGCATCATGGTTGTCATGAAGTACTTTGTGCCTTCCCCGTTCGGGCAACCAACTACAGCTAGTGGTGGATGATGAGCCACGTCCATGATGTATGATGGTGCTACTACTCGATGGTTGTCGTCCACCTCCTTGGTTGGCATGAGCCCATCATTATATAAAATAACAATTTGAAATCTTATATATATCCAAAAAAGATGGTGCCTATCGCAGTTGATAAAGAGGTATGATGGCTTAGTGATGATGGATACAGGTTGATCACAAGGAAAAATGTGTGGTCTTGGTTGATGATAGGAAAACAATTGGGAAATAACTCTGTATATCCATAAACTGTGCTGATGGATGGTTGTGCGATGATGGCTAATTTTGATCAATGATAGTTGATTGTCAAAAACGCAAATGGCGACCAAGCTGGTTCTTATGATGGCCGCTGATTTGCACCCAACAAGCATTCTCAGTTTTGCTCACCATCATAAACACCGCCAGTAGGAAGCCTCAACCAAAAACAAGCACTCTCCATTCAAACAGAAAACAGATAGGAGCTGTGGTAACAAATCGACCAGCTGTACACATGGCAAGGGTTGGCAATGTGACAGTGGGTTTTGCCGGGGTAGTCATCAGTTGAAGGAAACTCATCGGAAATGAGCCATGTCAATATCTGCCCAGCCAATTCTACAACAAGGTTTGTTCCAACGGCCACAATTCTTCTGATCAACCAGTCAAATGACCATCCCAGAATTGATTGTTCATATGTGACCGTGGCAAAGCATTATCATCTATATAGGTTTTTATCAGCCTGTTATGCTTTTGTCCTGTTGGTTGTTTATCCCTCATTCACCCCTATAGACTAAAATGAATCATCATTAACCACTATGAAGTATTGCGAAGGGTATGTGTTCACCATGGTCATAGACCATCATAATTGTAAGCGCCACAAAGCTGGCATGGTTCCAAGGTGGCTTTGGCATCTCCAGTCGCCAAGTGGCCAGTTGAAGAGTTGCTGGAGAGAAGACACGAAGTTGCCCTGTAGTTCGTTCCACTCCTCACAGAGGAAGCAGTCAAGTTAGCTAGTTTGGCCGAACCTGGCAATAGAAAATCTACCATCCATAGCAAATCACTTTCTTTAGCGGTGCCTGGCAATGGAAAATCTGTAGCTGATTTCCCCAGCTTTCCCAGCTTTCCCGAAAAAAAGTGGTGACTGTCTATTGCCCTTTTAGTTTACGAAACTTTGATGCGTGCGTGTGCATGTATACGTACGATATACATCGATATAATATGTATCCTTACCCTATGTATTCAGAACAAATGACTGACAAGGGACGTTGCTGGGGGAAAACCCCGGAAACTGCAACAGGTCTGAAGGGGACCGCAAGAGGAAGACCCCTGCACAGCAACCCAACAGGCACTGTCTGCTATGCGAAGTGGCAGTCTCTGCTGCCACACATGATGCAAAAGATTGTAGGAAACCAATCGTTGATGGTCAGCAATGATTAGAAATCAACGATGGGTCATGCATATTATTTGCAGAAATCATTGATAGTCACGAACAATAAAAGTAAAGCACCCCCATGCGTGCTCGCAAACAACACGGGGCCGTCTTGTTGAGGATAGGGTTTCTAATATTAGTGTTCAGAGTGGAAATGCTTAGTGTCAACACCAATATAACTAATATTGTTTTCAGTAGTAAGGCTAATGATTTCTGACCTTCAAGTTTAACTAAGACTTGAAGCCAAATAGCTATATAAAAAATAAGGTTTCTTCAGGAGTTGGGACCGTCTCATTACTGACGATCATTTTTGCAGTGGATATTGGTTAAAACTAGCCACCCGACAACCATAAAGCTCTCTCCGGGCTCTCTCCCATCAACAACTATGATTGCTCACAGTTGAGCTTTGATGATGGAGTGAGAGGATATCGATCAACCACCTTACTAACCACCCGATAATGATAGTGCTCACAGTTGAGCTTTGATGATGGAGTGAGAGGATGTCGATCAACCACCTTGCTGACCACTCGATAATGATAGTGCTCACAGTCGAGCTTGATAATGGAGTGCGAGGATGTCAATCAACCACCTTGCTGACCACTCGATAGCGATAGCGGTTGCGGTAGCGTTTTTTTTTCGCGGCAACTATGATCTTCACAGTTGAGCTTGATGATGGAGTGCGAGGATATCGAGCAACCACCTTCCGGCAAGCAAAATGAACGCATTAACAGATTTGAGTGACTTTTGAAAGCAATCGAATGCCTAAGCTCAATGATGAACTCAGAACTCAGTAACAATTTGATTGTTTTGATTTGATTCTTTGTTTGTATCCTCATAGGCCTAAATAAACTGAACATTAATCAATTACTAAGCTAATGATAAATAATGTAGGTTCAAACATAGTCTTTTTAATTCAGATAAATCTAGATATAATAGAATCATAGAATATAACAAATGAAAATATACAATTATAAAGAGATTCATTTCTTCATTTCCATGACTGAGCTGAGCATTGCATTGCAGGTCCTGTTTTTTTTCTCTTTCTGCTGCATTTGTTTGTCGCTGATATGGTACGATTGGCAAAACACTCATGCAATCATGCATTCATGCACTCCTGTCCAAAATTAGCGCAGGGCTCTGGATCGCAGGCTATGATGAGTCGGTTGTATTGAAATGAATCACATGATTTCATATCTATCAGGAACTGATGACTGACTGATATCAATCTAGCGCAGTGCATTCAGTCCATTGTGAATCCAAACAATGAACACAAACCCTAAGCCAAAAGTTATTCTGTGATACAGTGATACATTCATTTATCTAGCCTGACCATTGACCCAAGCTACGTTGCATGCAAAATCACGAGCGGCCAACAAAATGATCAAAGAGTCAATTCAGCAATCACGCGACGTGCTCTATGATTCGCTGTGACTCCGCTATATACACCGGCACAACAGCAACTACCTCAGAAGATGTGAACCCATCTTCATCACATCTTGAACTGACTTGTCGCTTGTTTTCTTTTTCTTCTTTGTTGCCATGACGCCTTCATTGCGCAAAAAATTCACCGTTCCCTGAACTCCAATGCCGAGCTCTTGGTTGTTGGCATCATCTGTGTCTTTTCCCTGCGCTGCCGCAAGTGCCTCTGACAATGCCTTTGCCCGCGAAGACTTGTTCTCAAACTCTGCTTCTGTCTGCATGCGAGCCAATGGAATTGTTGACTCAAGCTCAAAGGATTCCGGATCCTCTGCTAGCTCAAGGTCAACCTTCGCCAAAGCACTTTCAGATGCCTTAGTGTCTAGACCTTTCTTCCTTTGTGTATCGATCCTCTTCACAATGCTTGCCTTTTTTTTCTCCAAGCGAGTAAGTTTGTTGGCCCTCTGCTTCTCGAAAGCACTTTTGAGCTTGTCAATCTTTTCACTCAAGTTCGGATCTGGAGAAATGCCATGAAAGTCCTGATCAGTCAGGGTCTGGTGATTCCAATCGACAACTATCAACACAATTCCATAACTCAACTACTCACCGGACCCACTTGCATTGAATCTTGCGTTGACTTCATACTTTTCAATTAACACTTAACAGAGGATAGTATTTAATAGTTCAATTCAATATCATAGAATCATAGAATCATACACTATATACCAGGTAGAGCCACGTAATGACTGCAATGATAATTGTTAATTTGATCACGTACATGTTTTATTCACAACATTATATATGCATATGATGATGAAAGGGTTTTATTATGGAATGATGTTTGATACATGTTACATGTTCATCTCAATATGTGCGCAATCGACTTGTAAATGCCAAAACTGATCGTATGTCAATGATCAGAAAGATGCAAGGCAAAAACTTTAGTGTGCTCAATGTCGCAACATCGCAACACATATGAAATACCTGACTTGCTAAGCTTGGGACTAAAAGCTTGCTACGAACTCACTCCGGAATGACAGAGACAGAGAACAATAAGCCAATTGAGAGGAAATAATCATCCATATGACATGACCACTGCAACCTCACATCTCAAAGAATCAATTTAACAAAACGAGTCATAACTTAGCGCATCAAGCTACAAGCTCCACTGCGATGGCATCGATTGCAGTGTTAGCTTCTCGAAGATTCGGCTTGTCGAAGGAGAGAAAAATTTCACGTACCAAAGGAGTCTCCACTGTCGGCGCTTCAATTTTGGGGCGTTGGCGTTGTGCTTCGTCCATTTGCTTCCAAGACATGGTCTCCTTCACCTTGAAGCGATGAGTCGATTCAGTGGTCATAGGACGAGGAGGGTCGCCCTGATGGTCCTGATGGTTCTTCATGTCTTCATCATCTTGATTGTTCTCAACTTCTGCTTTGGCTGGAGCAGATTCTGCTTGAGCAGATGGTTCTACTGGTTCTACTGCTTGATCTTCATCTTGAGAGGATTCGGATGCTTCTGCTTCTTCAGCAGCAGCATGTTTCTCACCTGCACCTTCTTCCTTCTCTGCAGGCTCATCCTGATTCTGTTTAGATTCAGGGTCATTGTCATTGTCTCCCTTGTCTTCCTTCTTTTCACTTGGCACCTCTTTGTCAGCACTGTCCAGTTCATCTTTGGTATCATCATCATCATCCTTGTAGTAATCACGCTTCTCAATGGAATACTTGACACACAGCCATACCTCCATGGTCTTCTTCTCACATTGGAAGAATGACTGATCGTTGCGACTCACTGGTGTAGATGCCCATGCTGGACAAATCACATCAGATCCCATGTCAGAACAGGTCTTGCCACAAAAGAAATCCACTCCAAAGATCGTTGCTATTTTGATGGAATCCTTTGTCTTCAGAAGGCTGATCGGACCGACATAGGGAAGCATCATCTGAGGAAACGACTCCATTGCCGCTGTAAGCTTTGTGACATCTGCGCGCAGAAAGTCTGACTTCTTTTTGTCCTAAGGTAAGGTGAGGTGTCAAGTCAAGCAGGCCAAACAAAAGACTGTATTACAAGAAGCACAATTGTTGACTGACCGAAAACAAACAACATATTATGATACCATCTGCAACATTACTGTTTTTGAACCGTTGCTATAACTACATAATAGTCATAATAGTTATTAGTCGTGAGTCGTTAGCCAATTGTGAAATGTTTAGTTGTTTACCACTGGTAGCATCAGCAAGAGTAGAAGATTAGAGTAGCAGTAGTAGCAGGGAAGCACGTACTGAAATCAAAAAATAAGAAAGTGAGTAAATAAAAAAGTAAGTAAGAGAAGAATGAGTGAGTGAGTGAGTGAGTGAGTGAGTGAGTAAGGAGGGAAGGAAGGAAGAAAAAAGGGCAAGTAAAAAGCAAGCAAGTAAGTGAAAGTGAGGAAGCAAGTCAGACAATGTCAATAAAGGTAATGGATAAACGGATAAGTAATGATGGTGGTTATGATGATGATAATAAATAAATAATGAAAGTGACAATTAGTTAGTTTTGGCACTGCAACTGATTTGACTATGACCATGACCCGGGCTACTGCTACTCTGCTACTGCAACTTCAACTACCATTACTTCAACTACGTAGTATTCCATCATTATGACTATGACTATGACATATCCAAGAAGGGAGGCTATTGACAATAGACTATCGTATACTGTACTATGAACTATGGACTGTATAATTCATATATATATATATCAATATACCAATAAAAGTGTTCACCATATTCATGTTTCTAAGTCCATTCATTCAATACATACGTACATACATACGTACATCCATATATGCGTACATACAAATGTTACAAACATACGTTCAGACAGACAGACAGACAGACAGACAGACAGACAGACATACAGACAGACAGACATACATAACGATTTTGCATTAAAAAGATATATATATATATATCTGTAATATATATATATATATATATATGCTATATAGACGTGTAATTGTAGTAGAACTAGCAAAAGTTAAAAAGACATGTCCCAATGACCACCATCACACAAAGAACATACAATTGTGAATTGCGAAGCAATACTTTCATTGAAAACACTAAGTCAAGCATCTGCCGCGTTGACGAGCAACCAGTCGCACACCTTTGACCTGCGCATAGCTTCTGCAAAGACATTCCACATCATGTTCTCGAGCTGCGTTTTGATGATCATGATGTCTACAGTGGACACAGCTTGCAATTTCAAGTGCTCGGCATGGGCACTGTGACATAGCAACTCTGGATCGGCAAAGAAGAATGTGTAGAGCAATGGAAACTGGCTTGGTGGTTTTGTTGCATCATCATCGCCATCTGGAATGTCAAATGGGAACTCATATGCACCATCAGCTCTGGTCTGATTCTCCTCAGCCTGACAGTCACCGAGTCACCGAGTCAATAAACTGATAGTAGCGTAAGACTGAGATTGTAAACTTCGAAACAAATAACTAAGTAGAATGTAGGTTGGTCAAGGGCGCGGGCTACACACAGTTTCTGAGTTTCTCACACACACATACTGAACACGCATACTGACATACTGTCACTGTCACTGCTTTTTAGTTTTTGTTGATTCATATGATCTGAGTGACATTACCAGTTGTTTGTCATTAGTTTTGAGATGTTTTGAGCCCATATTATTGATCATATTTGTTATCAATAACATATAATAGGCTTAGGTTGTCAATGCATATGTAACTTTCTTGATTTGCTGACTTAACAACCACTTCACTACTGCTATCAACTTAAACCAAATGTTCCCGTTCCCAGTACTCAGGTCTCAGTCTCAATATAGGTGCCTGGTTGACACCGTCCACTTTGTTTGTCTTGCTCGTGTCCTCCTTTGACAGTGTCACGTTCATCTTCTGAAGGAATGCAGACGTATCAATGTCCATTTTTTGGACAAATGTTCGATCATCTCATTTGATCCACTTGCATGCTCCAAAGCAGAGCTCCATGCAGTAGCCCACAGGTCACCAGGCATAACCACATCCAAGGCTGATAGCTTTTGAATAATGGCTTGGTCCTGCTCATTGGCGAACAGTTGCAAGTTTGCTTTCACGATTCCTGACACCTCGAGCTTGTTTGAGGAAGTGTTTGCTTTCAGCTCTTGTGCTAAGAAGTGTTGCAAATACGACACTCTCAAGCACATGAACTGCTGAAGAATATCCGCAGAGCTCCAAACCTGCAAGACTTTGCGATTCATTTGCTTTGTGATTCACATGTAACATCACATGTTAATAGTATAATTAGTCAAGTCATCATAGAGTCATAGAGTGACTCAAAATAAAGTAATCAGTCATAAAACAAACATTAGTGATTAACATAATTAAGATGTTTGAATGTTTGATAAATAGTATAATGAGCTTGACTTATATCTAGATTCAACACCATCACCCTTCACTGTGACATTTGTGCATGTGGGCAGACTCATAGACTCATACTGACATACTACTTTTATTTCATGACAAAAAATATGTATCATGAATCTAATCTAAGTTTGTTTTGTCGAAATCGATTAATGTCGTATCATGATATCATGTATCTTTGCTGTAGTGTTACAGTGTTACATGTGTGCTTGTGGGTGGATCCCAGCTACTTTCTTGGTGATCAAACAAATGAAACCGAAACGACAAGAGAAATGCAACGGCCTGTTCAGACTTTTCCACAAAGTGTCCACCCCGCAAGACATACATCTCAGCAGTGTCTGCCGCAAAAGTCATCCAAGCGGGAAGAAGATATCGCTGCATTACTTCAAGGATAATCTGAAGCGTCGTCTCCAATGACAATCCCTTTGTTGTCTGATGCTTGAGGACAGCCATAAACAGTTCACGGTGCATTGAATGCATGTGGAAAGGAAGACGCATTTCTTGTTGGACGAATTCCACAAGCAATGATCGGTTGCAATGAGCTTCATCAGAATCTTTTTGGAGCATGAACGAAGCAATGCCTCAGCAGCGTTGTAGAATTTGTAAAGCGCCGCAACACCACCTCTATGCTTATTTAGTCCACATCATCCACAACAAGAAACATGCATCATGAGGTCTTGTGTTGTGAACTTGTGAACTTGAAAAGAACATTCTGGTGTTTATTGATTAATCCTGATTGTTGTTCAAATGTGAGTTTCTTCATGACATAAGCAGCCATTCATATTGTCCAGCTTGTCCAGTCAAAAGTTACTTCTTAGTTCTTACGTGTGTGACTGCGTGTGCATTTGTATTGTGTAGTGTACAACATAAATTCTGAAACCGAAACCCGTTCCATGACTAGTTACACAAAACACACGTAAGAAACTCTGTTATGCTAACCGCGTTGCGGATGATTGCTGCATCCTCTTCATCGTGAACGATTTCTTTCACAGGATCTGTCACCAATCGCTTGCATAGGTTTTCTGCCATCACCAGCGGATCAACTGGTGTTCTTGAGCTTGATGCATTCAAGGAAGCGTCGACCACTTGAAGGTGCGTAGAGATGAAAAAACTCATCATTTCACTCCTCAATTCGGAATAAATGCGGAAGTTCTTCCCGGAAATTGAAATACTTTTGGAGTCTGAGTCCAGAATGAACTGCAAGAAGATGCTGATGGCATAATCCATCGTCTTGGACATTGCCTAAGCAGCAAACAATAAGTCAGCAGTCAGCAGTCAGCAGGGCAACATGAAAGCCATTTGTTCAAAACATTCTAGACAGCCATCTGATATCAGAATATCATATACACATATGGCCTCGCCCTTCACTCACTATTCACCAACCAACAACCAGCAAATTCGTAGAAATAGAAAAAAATTAAAACATGAAAACTTTTGAACCGACTGCATTTTATCATAAGCACCTACCAACTGGGATTGAAACTTAAAATGTTTGTAGATTTGTAGAGTCTAGGTCAGGGTCTATGTACTCATGTCAAATGTGATATGATAGGACATGGACATGGTTCTGAACTATGTTTGAAACAAAACCAAAAGCAATAGTAACAACAAGCAAAGGCTGAGATAATCTGAGATACAATCTCCGCGTTTTCGCCAATCGTGAGTCCTTGCTTCTCGTAAATCTGCATGACAAATTTCTGAGCTGTGTTGAGGCATGTCAGAGCATCATCAAGCACTGTCTTTGGCCGGAAATCTTCGCCATCCAAAGAAGAAACTATATCTTCGAATGTTTTTGATTCTTCCAAGATGACATCAGCTGACTTGACCTCAAAAGGTTGACCAGAAGTACCTTTCACAGAAGCAGCCTCACAAAGCTTGCTCACCAATCCTTTGTCCTTCTCACCTTTGTCCTTGTCCGATGTCTTTGGCTGGGCTTTGCTTTTGGCTACGGCAAGTTTTCGAAATGCTGCTGATGTAGTCATCGGGATGTTGACAAGGTTCATCACTACAGCATTTTCTGGCGCTGTCTTCTGTAGGCACCATTCCAACGGTCTTTGGCTTCCTCGTGGTTTCGAAGGTACCTTGCAAAGTGGTTTGATGATCGTGATTTTGTGATGTTTCCCAATGTTTCCCTATGTCGTCGTCCAACCAATGAGTCTATAATGACACATTGAAAACACAGTAAAGATTAAAAACAGACAATTTAGATAATCTGATTTTGGAGCTAATATAGAACCAACCAATCTTTCAAAACCCAGCCCACGTGAAATCAAACAAGCCCAAGTGTCCGCAAGCTTGAGTGTCTCCAATATGACTTTGCTCACAATCTCTCTCTTGTAGTACCGCTTGAGAGAACCAATGATAACATTGGTGGCAGTATGACAAGTCAAAATCACACCAGCAATGTTCAGCTTGGGCTCGAGGTAGTTCATGTGATGATTGCACCATGTGCGGAAACAATCCATCACATTGTAGTCCTTGAGTCTGTGAGCCAGAGCTTTAGCGTGCTCGTATGGTTTCCAGCTCGAAAACTTGTCGGTCCTTTCCATAATGAACTCTTCGTACATCTTGCCGTAAGATGACCTTCGACCGTGTCAATGGTTGATGCATTGATGGATGTTTTTTGCGAGATGTGTTTGTTCTTATAGCATGTTGTGGGATTTTTGGGACTATTATCTTGTGGAACAACTCCGCCAAAAACATAATTAATCATCACAACATCACCAAAACAGAAACAGAAACAACCAACAAAACCAAACAACAACCCACAACAAGAACCACCACCACCACCACCACCACCACCACCACCAACAACAACAACAACAACAACAACAACAACAATAACAACACCTGCACCACACCATCAAAAACACCAAAAACAGCACCAAAAAAAGAGTACAAACCAACCATAAAAGCTTTCAAACAAACATTACAACACTACATGTGTAAACTCACGACTCACAACTAATCATGGCTAACTATTCGCTATTCGCCAATTAGCACTAAATTGACAATCAACCATTGCTGTCACAGTCACACTTTCACTTGATAGCACAGAGCACATACATTGCATACTTAATATCACTAAATCAAATGCTATTTGTTTGCTGTTGAAAATCAACTGAGGAAAGCACGAATGTGCAGCAGAAATCCCCTTCTCCTGCGCATGTGCAGACCACTCCGATTCCAAATCCAAGGCGTGATCTAAAGCGTCCCACAAGCTCCACCCTGATCCAGCGTGACTCATATTGTGGATATGCACCAGAGCCTTCACAAGGTATGTCGGCGTGCATGATGATAGCATCCGACACCCGCGAAGGCCCTGTGCACGGGTTGCTGCCAATGGCCCTGACTCTGGTGCTTTTTCACAAGCACGGTAAAAAGCCTCACGTCTGTGATTGAACGTGATTGCAAGAACTGGTAGGTGGCATTCATGGTTCCCATACTGAAACCACGCGGCCCCTCAGGGACAAATCATAGTCAGTCAGTACTTAACATAATGAATCAAAGCTAAAACCAACTGAGACAACAGTGACAGTGACTTACACTATCATATCATGTATGTTTTTAAAACGTTACACTTACACTTCTGTTCGTTATAGTATCAGCTCATCATAAACTCTTGCTGCAACATTATGTCTATGTCCGTGTCCCGTGCGCCGGTGC
The DNA here is from genome assembly GCA_009767595.1 of Symbiodinium kawagutii. NCBI lineage: Eukaryota > Dinophyceae > Suessiales > Symbiodiniaceae > Symbiodinium > Symbiodinium kawagutii. Next base: position 485,327 of record VSDK01021272.1, read on the forward strand.
GCAATGTTACCATGAAGGTAATTGATTGATTGATGGTAACTAGGTACTATGGACGGGAACAATATGAATCTGAACACATAGTGAACGTGTTGTTAATGGATTAGTTGATATTGAACGTTCAACAAAAAACATTCAATTTTGGTTGGTTTAAGTTTCAAAACCCCGTGCCTGCCACGTCCTGATGATATCCTTCGGCGATCATCCGGTCCACATAGGTTTCCACTGTTGTCTCCTGGAGCATTGTGCAGCGTGCAGCTTGTAAAATGTACACTGGCACATATTTGGCAAAATGTTCTCCATTCTCCATTCTTACCTAAGCAAAGCTGCAGACATAGAATAGGTGTAAAAAAAAGGAAATAACTGATAACTACTAACTACCAACAAGCTAAATCCAAAGATCAAGGTCACATGTCACATTCCCCACTGAACAGAACCAACCGACAAATAGAACATAGGAAATTTCATACAAATACTGCACTGCCTGCACTGCAGACTTTTTCAAATAAATGATAAAAATTATCAATATCAATATCTAATAATACGATTGCATCTATCTAGCATCTATTATATTAGCTAAATCATCCACAACACATAACTACAGATGAATGATGACTGATGACTATAGACACAATTGGACTAAACCAGATATTTTATTCTATCTGTCAGTCATACCCGAGTCATACCCTGTCAGTCAGTCCTGCAGAGGTCTGTTCACCGGCGATGCTATGATCGTTGGTTTGCCATCTTCGTCGAACCACTCAATGTCGATTGTTCCGCAACCGAACCATTCAAAGATAAGTTCGATGAGCTCAGCATTTGAGACGTTGCCGAAAAGATCTTTGGGAGATCCTGCTCTCTCGATGATGTCTTTGACATGACTGACATCTGCCGGCTTGAGACCTTCTAGCAAACCGCCTCCAGACAGTTCCAAAGACTTGCTTGCAGGCATATGATGATCGACCTGCTCAGAAGCACGTTCACGTGCTCCTTGTGCAGTACTGGATTTCTTCTTCTTACCTTTGGGGCTGGCCGCACCGGTATTGAATGACTGCTTCCGTTTCAATTCTCCAGCATTTTTCACGCCGGATGGCTTCATGGTTCAGCTCACAGATTCACTGTGTGCTGTGTGGTGTGAAGCAGGTGGTGTGTCACCGGCAGCGAGGCAGGATCAGCACTGAATTCACGTCCCGTTGGAACGTAAAAGATAATGTCCAAATCACCCAGCTGGCTTGAGAATAATGCCAATGCCACAGTGTGAAGCGTCCAGCATGATCGATACAAAAAAATCAATCAGTCATAATGATCGAATCTGTCGGTCTGAATCGATTTTTCAATATTGATTTCATTAAGTCATTCATTCTAGCTTTTTTTTAGACTGACACTGACACTGGTACGGCTGGTACAGTATAACTCGTTGTCTGGTGACATGAGCTCAAGTGACTGTCAGGTGAACTGTCCATTCGCTCAGTCTTCATGATATTGTCCAATTCTGACTTGGTTTGATTGAAAATTGATTATTGAGACTCTTGACTCTTGACTGTAAGGTCTTTCACTCTTTCACTGACACTGTTTGCCCTGTCCCCGGCGGTGACCTGCCTCATTTTTGAGGAAGCTGTAGAATTCGAATTCTGTTTGGTCACCAGAATGCCAATGCCACCTACGCCACAAAAGTCCCGGGCAGTGGTGAGATCTGCCATGCTGTAGTGAGATTGAACAAATCAAATAGATAAATGCAATCAATAAATAATAGATAAATAAGTAATAGATAATAAAGGAATAAATAAGTAGTAGTATATGTATATGTTATATGTAAATAAATTTCGACAATTATTGATTGAGCGATCATCTTTTGAATCATTGGTTTTAGATAAACTAAGGTGGCTAAGATGTGTATTTGTATGCACTGTATGCATATAATATATATATACATAATTATATATAATATATTTTGTAAATATAGTTATTTCATAGAGTTCCTCAAATATAAACAAATCTAAATGTCGAACTCTTGATTGTGGAAGTCGGTCGACTGTCAATCCAATTGCACAAGCGACTCCAGCACTCCAGCACTCCAGCACTCCAGCAGAGTGTTTTTTCTTTCCTTTTTCGTCCCAAATGTCCCAAATCGCTTTTGATGTACTGTACTTTTAGAAACTATGATGCACATGGCGCGCATCTCTGGATGGCAGAGCCAACGCAAGAATTCAACATCAACTTGATAAATCAAAAAACAATTTTATGACATTTGGTGAATTTTAAAACGTAAAGCCGCAAAGCATGTTAAGTCAGATAAGGATGTTCAGCATGTTCATATCAATCATATTTTAGAAAACTAGAACACTCATGGCTCATAATTTAATTGTAGAGTGGTAGTCTAGAACTTGGTTTGGAATTGAACTAACATTGACACATCCGTGATTCACGTTGTCACGTTGATGTATGAATATCAGAGATGCAGTGACACAAGAATGACACCACTAGACAATTGCAAATAGATTGTTGAAATAAAAACTGAACTTTCAACCTTTGTTTTACATAAAAGGAGAGCAGTTTCAACAAAAAATGAAGATTGGTGTCATCCAATGTCAAAGCAAACCATTTTTCAATGAAATGGATCCGTTTGGAATCTCAAGCGCCAGATCCAGATCATAGTATTTGAAATGAATTCTTCAACATATGCAATGGACGCAAGCATGCCGTCATGCAACGCCACAGCCACAACCCTATGAGTCTATGAGATGTCCTCAGTGTTCAAAGTCGTTTTGCCTCTCAAACGTTTGAACGGAGGAGTAGGTGGTCCTTCTGATACATGGCGTCGGCGTCTGTGATCTGCACCACAATCACGATCACCACCACCACTACCATGGCCATCATCATCGCGCAAACTTCTTCTCAAGCATCTCATTGACTTCACCATCTCAAACAATGGAGGAGTTTCATGCTGCCTAGGCAGGTGGCGCTAAATGTGGACCATTGCCACTGAGGACAAACGACAACCACGATCATTGAAGAAGTCAACCATGAAAAGAACGTATTCGAATCATTGCATAGTTAGGTTGGCCGATGTTTGGCATACTATTTTCTACAAATGCGAAGAATTCCAAGATCCTAGGAACAAGATTGAACCAGAATCTCAAGACATTTGTTTAAGACTAACCAAGAATAAACCCATATCAAACAATCAATCAACTCTTGAATTAATCATGAAAATAAACTGCGACCACATTCATACTGCATTTGCGGGACTGAACCTGCTTGCCTGGCTATACATGTACTTGTAGCTTAGATGAAATGATTTCGATTATGAGTTTTGATGATATGCAATCACCGTAATCATTATGACTCATTTGTATTTGTTTTGCTATTGTGTAACCATCCGTCCATCAAATCAAATATAATACCAAAAGCAGAAGCATGTTATATCAAATTTGCCTCTGAGTTGCTCAAAATATAGAAGAGAGAATAGCTCAGCAACTGTTGCCAAGGGCAGTGAATCGGTATTTCCGCATTGTGCCCGAACATCAGTTGGTTTGCGCTTTGTTCTCTCAGCATTGAACGAGCACAACAAGTACTTCGAGGTCATTTGTTGGCGTGAGCTGATTCCACATAGTTCCTTCAGAAATCCCGGATGGACAGGAAAACCCATACCAGAAATGGATTCTGAAGCGAACAACCACCGTGGTGCACCAACCTTCGGGTTAAACGTCAATAGGATGCCGAAATTATGGAGGAAGGTCTGAAGGTAGCGGCTAGTCGATTTATACCCGCGCTCGTCAGCGTTCTGGTTGAGCGAAAAAACCATACCAGGCCAGCGAATCTCGTAGAGATTTGCATTGTGGCGCTCTTGAACTGTCAGCGCAACCTGGAAATCGAACTTCTTCACAGAATTCAAGTCAGATAGGCTAGACCGCTCAGTCGGACATGGTCCCTTCACATCATCAACATCTCCACATCCCAATGGAATGGAACTTTGAGAACCTGCTGCTAATGCATCAGAAAAGTTCTGCTTCATTGCCGCAAGGTGCTGTTGATGCACTGAAGAAGGCCTGCAAGCACCCCAGGTCCACTCCGCATCGATCTCACCTATGATGGAGGTATCACATGCCAGCGAAGGACCGTTCATCCAAAAGAGCTCATCCCATGAGAAGTTGCATGGCCTTTGCATACTCTCGCAATGACTTGAGAACGTTCTGCATGGACTCATTGTCTTTTCACGATGACGACCAACCATGTAGAGTCCCAAACGTGCCACAGGCATTCCGAAGTTGACTGAGTCCATGAGCTGCACCTGAATATCATAAATAGGGTCAAGGAACCGTATCAGAGTCTCCCGCACAGGGAAATCTCTGACGTTCTCAACCGTCCATTCTGCAGGCTGAAGAACCATCATGAGACCAATCCTCACTTTTGTCAACTGTCAGCGGCAATGTGACCATTATGAATTATCTTAGCAACATTACGTTTGATAGATCCCTGACACAACTAAAGGAACTAAAGGACTGAAGGAACATCAACATTAAGCATTCCAAATGCGCAACCAACAGATATGTTTACAACTAAAGCAAATAAACGTGGCCGTCAGTAACCAATGGACACAGTAGCAACATACCATGAATCAGCAATACCGAATATCAATAAGGCAATAAGGTATACCGGCGTACATACATAGTGTACATAGTCATCTTTGCGATACTCCATCAAATCAACAATTTGTGTCATTGTTAAATTCGACTGAAGGAATGCAACCAATGCATTTGATAGTTCAAATGATATGATCTTATGATATGTGTGCGCAAATGGCAAATGTATGATGTGCGTTCATGGACCTTGACATGGTTACACTGCACAAGCAACCCCACATGCACATAGAAACAATAAAACTAATCCAACACACAAACAACACACAACCAAACAATATGATTGACTGACTGATAGATTGATATTGACAACCAACTTCAAGATCACCATACTTTGGAATATTTCAAGATATGTGAAAACATCTTTCAGCTTTTCAAAATAGTTTGACCAATATCAAACCGGGGTTCCAACATAGCAGTGACAGCACGCTGGGGTCACTCAGTCCCAAGTGCAGTCCCTGAGATGAATATGCTGCGCAAACACTGCCTGAACTACTCCTGTCAGAGCTTCTGATCTTGCAATAACGTTTGTGGCGCAAGCACCATCCGGAACGTCGAACGGCTCGTTGGTTCACCAGCAAATCTGCAAGCACTTCACATGACAGCCATGGTTTGTCTCTGAGTTGATTGATTATTGGTAGTACTTCTGGACGCCAGAATGTGTGAATGTCACCAAATAAACATGGTGAATCTTCCAATGATTCGTAAATCAATGGGTTGAGGACATGGTCATGCAGCAGCAAGAGTTCTTGTTGGCAGGATGGATTGTACTCAATATGCCACAGCGACTTGGGTGGTCTCACTTCTCTTCCCAGGGCTTGCGACAAAGCATGTGCCAACATCCGATCAACAACATCATGAGCACCAACTCCTGCAAACGCAATTGACGTGGTTCTACTGGATAGACGGTTGGCCAATCTTTCAAGGTCAAACGGTCTAGAGACATCAGCTTCATGTTTTTGATGAGCTTCTCTGGCAAGAAGGATGAAATCCCTTGCGAAGTCAAATCCTTCCCAAGATTGTTTGTCAGTTTTCTGGGTTCTAGCTGATCCCATCGGTGGCATGCATTGTCTGCTTTGGCTGGCTCATCAGCAGGCAGCTTGTCACGGTTCAGTGGTCCACCTTGATCTTCACGAACTTCATGCACTTCAGGACGACTGATTGTTTCAGGATCAATCATTGTTTCGTTGATCTCATTGACAGTGGCTCCATTTGGGAATCCCCCAGCCTCAGCCTCAGCATGATGCTTGTTGGTATCATCATCAGCAGCGAATTCTGGATGATGATCTTCTTCAGGCAATTCATCTATCATTTTCTCCAACTCACGTTCCAAAGAAGATGATCGTTTGGATTGGGGATCATCATCAACATGTTCCTCCCGCCCTTTGTTTTGATGCGGGTCCGAAGCAGTTGCTGGAACTTGAACGGCATCTTGTTGTTGGGATTTCTGATGATGTTGATGCCTAAAACTAAGTTGCATTGGCGATGATTTCCCCCTCACCCGCACTGATGGAGACTTGGGATCCAGTCCTGTAGATGTCAAAGACCCACCGACTCCGACTCCGCTGACAAACCTTTGGAGAAGTCGTTCATGAAAAGATTTGGCAGCAATGCAATGTGATGTGTCGGGGCTTTTCATTGTCGCCAACAGGTTGATGTTGAAGAGGTTGTCCTGATGCGATTGAATATATCATCCCCCCACCGAGTTGCATATCAACATGATTAATCAACATGTTAACGCATCATGTATTTTGTATACATCATGTACTCTGTCCAATCACTCTGATCCCCAATCTCAAAACGAAAACAACCAACCACTAGTCAAGTTACTAGATAGATATGACTGCAAACATAGGTTAAGTGATCGTAAGTTGACAATCTGATAAGTCTGATAAGTTCTTGTGAACACAACGCATTACAACTGAAGCGGAAACATATTATTTTGAACACGGTTCTCCTGACTCCCAGATACAGCTGGCACAAAGACAACTCCATGCTCTGATGGCTGGAATCCCTCAAAGTGCCAGCCAATGCAACGAGCCCGTGGAGATCCAGAACGATGACGATCACTACTACGTTTCTTCCTCTTGTTTTCTGGATTCATGTTCTTGTTCGACATAAACTCTGAAAGCGTCATGTCATGGCAATGCAACCGCTTGTGTTGCTGAAAGGATTCTTCTGTCATCATCACATTTCCTGAAAACGTAGCTGTACCGATAATTGGCAAGATCTTGTCTTTTTGGTGCACCTTGGGTTGTTCTTTGGCATCATTGTCATCATCATCATCATGAAGTTGAGAATTGATACTTGCCAACACCACAGCTATTCGTGTCTGTGCCTGGATTGCCTTGATGTTGAACTCCTTCAAAAGTATAAACCCACCATCTGAACGTTGGACGGCATTGGCAATCATCTTTGGGTCAAGTTTGATGGCTTTCACGTCTGCACAATCAAATTGATCGGACAAAGCCATTTTGAAGTCATGCTTCACTTTAGCTGGTTTGGATGCCATCATCATTTCCAGCAAATTGCTGGGTTTGGTCGAGGCCGTGGCTTTTGGCACCTCCATCGTGTCAGGTGAGGTAGCTTCAATTGAACCCACCAATGAAGCACCGGGCCCAAACACTCTCGATGGACACTGCCCGCAAGAATGAATTGAAGGCCAATTGGGCCAATAGGCTGAAAAAAGATGTAGACTACGTCAGCATCAGGAAAGTTAAAACAACCAGTTGACAAACGCCAAACGTTTTCCCTCTGGATATCATCTACAATTTTTATCATTGAATTGTTGCATCATTCAAATCATACGTTACTGTCACATGGTGTCTGATGGTCGAATTTGTCAGTTTATGAAGTCTTTTGTTGTGCAAGTGTCTGTCTGATTTGAAAATGCAACCTTCACGTGGCACATGTTTTTTTTTGCTTTGCGTGTGCGTGCTTGAGACTCATAGCTAGCTGTTGAAACGGCCAGCTGATGCGACTGATTGATGACAGTGATGTGATGTCAGGCAACCAATCGGCAGAATCAACATGTTTGATGAAAACAAAACACACCTGATCATTTGGTCCTTCATTAACCATAGTTAATATTGAGATGGTCGATTAGATACTTTGTATTGACTGGATTTGATCAACGCAGTTTCTTTTGCCAGTCAGCATGTTGACTTTGTGTAGTCGTGATACAAATACGATTTGTAGTGTAGGCTTTGAAATATCTGTTTGCGCCTGTACTTGACAAGTAAATTGCTAGTCACTACTCACCATTAATCCAACTAACGTCCTTTGAGTGCCACTCTTCCAACCTTCAACTCTTACCAGAAGCCAAAAGCCTATTCCAATCAAACCTTCTCTTCTCCCCTCAATCCGGGTGTGCCTTTGGCGGCGAAGCTGGTGAAAGAAGACAGCGATAGCGAGCAATTCACCTGAGAAAACAAACACAATGTTGACTTTAGTTTGATACTTGATACCATAAGCGATGCCATAGGTGTCACAAATGCCATGGTTGTAATTAAGTATTTGTAGCATCTGAGTCGACGAATGGTTCGATGATTCAAACATGAATTGATTTGTGATTCGATCAATCCCATGGCACTGAGTAGCTGGTGCCGCCACCCATGTAATGTGTTTTTTTTTCGCCCATCGAAGACCAAGAGCGCTGAATCTGGCCAAAGTTCACTGAAAGGAACGTCGGGCTGCTCGCAATGGTGACCACGTCAAAGGTAAACATACACATCGATAGTGAATCCAGTGAAGCTCGAAATATTGAAAAAACAAATTCAACTTAACGTGAGATTATCGATCAATTAAATCAAACAGTTTGGTGTGAACACACCACTGTCACCGTCACCACTGCCATTCCACTGACTGCACTGATGAATCGTGAATGATTGCTGGCCTACAAACATTCTCCTGTCCTCTGAAAGCCTTTTTACAATGTGTTGCAATCACTGCCAGGCGCATATGGCATGTATTCGCATACTATTAGACTTACACTTCACGTTCTACACACTTGGAAGAAACTACTCCTTTCAAACCAATCGCTATTGTTTGAGAATAATAAAATCTATCAAAATAGAAATAATGTTTAATTCATCTGAACAACACCGATACAGTTAGTGCTTAGAAGTTCAAGCTAAATTTGATCTGTTTTGTGTGTTGGGCAAACATTTGCAGAAAATCACCAAATAATTATCGGAATTTATCGGAGTTGTCTACTTGTAAACATGTGTGGGACTACTGCATGTAGAGATGTTTGTCAGCCGGTGTTTCCTGAAGGAAAGTTGAATTGGTCATGCCCATCCCCTTACCCCCACAGGTATGGTGGCTTTACCAGCTGAATCCCTCAGTAGCCAGATGCTGAAGAGATAGACCCTTCAGGAGCTATCTACTGAAGAAGGTGTGACTCTTGGTTTCCTCAGTAATGAGCTTCTGAAGGATGTGTATTCCTTATGATATATATACACTGTGTGTCAGTAAGCATCTACTGAATAAATGGATAGGTATCTAGTTCTGTCAGTAAATGCCTACTGAAGGAATGTTATCCTTGGAATCGGAGAGACATGTCACACAGTAAACTATATGGTGTGTCAGTACATAACTACTGAAGAAACTGTCACACACACCCCTTCTGTCAGTAGCTACCTACTGAAGGAATGTGGTAGACATAACGATGATAAGCTTGTTTAGTGGCAAATACACATGGTGTGTGTATTCTATGTCAGTAGTTAGCTACTGAAGGATTGTAAATACCACCACTTCCTGAGGATATCATGTGCTGTTGTTCAGTAGTTGCCTACTGAAGGAAATGGTAGGTTTGTCAGTAGCTATCTACTGAAGGAGGGTTGGTCAAGAGGGGTATGCTCCAGGGGTGCTGTTGTTGTCAGTAGATGCCTACTGAAGCAATCTCCACATCTAGCAGTGTCGTCAGTAGATACCTACTGAAGGATGTGGTGTTGTTTGCATTGTTCATACTCTACTGTCAGTAACCAGCTACTGAAGAACCTCAACCTCCTGCTTGTTTTTGGATTGTTTGTCAGTAGCTAGCTACTGAAGGAATTGATCCCGCTATATGTCCACCCTACTCTCTGAAGGTATGATGTGGTATCATGTGCTGTTGTTCAGTAGTCCTCTCCTGAAGGAAATGGTAATTCTGTCAGTAGATGTCTACTGAAGGATTGTTGGCAAGGCAAAGTATGCTTCAGGGTGTTGCTGTTGTCAGTAATTGCCTACTGAAGGCATTGCTTCATTTAGGATGTTTGTCAGTAGATGACTACTGAAGGATTTGGGTGTTGAGCGTTATGTCCCTAATTCTCACCATTGCCTTTCATATGACACAAGCTGTGACTGTCAGTATTCAGCTACTGAAGAACCTGAATCACCAGTAAGTGTAGTGAAGTGTTTTCAGTAGTTATCTACTGAAGGATGTAAACCCAGCATGTCACGATATGTCACTACCCGTATCATGTGCTGTTGTTCAGTAGTTGCCTACTGAAGGAAATGGTAGGTTTGTCAGTAGCTATCTACTGAAGGAGTGTTAGTCAAGAGAGGTATGTTCAAGTGTTCTGCTGGTGTCAGTAGATGCCTACTGAAGCAATCTCCACATCTAGCATTGTTGTCAGTAGATACCTACTGAAGGATGTGGTGTTGTTTGCATTGTCCATACTCTACTGTCAATAACCAGCTACAGAAGAACCTCAACCTCCTGCTTGTTTTTGGATTGTTTGTCAGTAGCTAGCTACTGAAGGAATTGATCCCGGCATATGTCCCACCCTACTCTATGAAGGTATGATGTGGTATCATGTGCTGTTGTTCAGTAGTCCTCTCCTGAAGGAAATGTCAGTTCTGTCAGTAGATGTCTACTGAAGGATTGTTGGCAAGGCAAAATATGCTTTAGGGTGCTGCTGTTGTCAGTAATTGCCTACTGAAGGCATTGCTTCATTTAGGATGTTTGTCAGTAGATGACTACTGAAGGGTTGGGTGTTGTGTGTGTGCTGTCCCCTACTCTTACTGCAGACCAACACGTTTCACAGGTTCACAAATTGCTTCTGTCAGTATCCAGCTACTGACAAACTTTTAGCTATTGTTGGTTGTTTGGATTGTGTATCTGTTTGTGTCAGTAGGTAGCTACTGAAGGATGGTAACCCGGTATGTTACTACCCCACTCCCTAAAGGTATGATGTGGTATCGTGTGATGTTGTTCAGTAGTTGCCTACTGAAGGAACTGGTAGGTTTGTCAGTAGCTATCTACTGAAGGAGGGTTGGTCAAGAGGGGTATGCTCCAGGGGTGCTGTTGTTGTCAGTAGATGCCTACTGAAACAATCTCCACATCTAGCAGTGTCGTCAGTAGATACCTACTGAAGGATGTGGTGTTGTTTGCATTTTTCATACTCTACTGTCAGTAACCAGCTCCTGAAGAACCTCAACCTCCTGCTTGTTTTTGGATTGTTTGTCAGTAGCTAGCTACTGAAGGAATTGATCCCGGTATATGTCCACCCTACTCTCTGAAGGTATGCTGTGGTATCATGTGCTGTTGTTCAGTAGTCCTCTCCTGAAAGAAATGGTAGTTCTGTCAGTAGATGTCTACTGAAGGATTGTTGGCAAGGCAAGGTATGCTTCAGGGTGTTGCTGTTGTCAGTAATTGCCTACTGAAGGCATTGCTTCATTTAGGATGTTTGTCAGTAGATGACTACTGAAGGATTTGGGTGTTGAGCGTTATGTCCCTAATTCTTACTGCAGACCCACACGTTTCACAGCTTCACAAATTGCTTCTGTCAGTATCCAGCTACTGACAAACTTTTAGCTATTGTTGGTTGTTTGGAGTGTGTATCTGTTTGTGTCAGTAGACATCTACTGAAGGATGGTAACCCGGTATGTTACTACCCCACTCCCTGCAGGTATGATGTGGTATCGTGTGATGTTGTTCAGTAGTTGCCTACTGAAGGAACTGGTAGGTTTGTCAGTAGCTATCTACTGAAGGAGGGTTGGTCAAGAGGGGTATGCTCCAGGGGTGCTGTTGTTGTCAGTAGATGCCTACTGAAGCAATCTCCACATCTAGCATTGTCGTCAGTAGATACCTACTGAAGGATGTGGTGTTGTTTGCATTGTTCATGCTTTAATGTCAGTAACCAGCTCCTGAAGAACCTTAACCTCCTGCTTGTTTTTGGATTGTTTGTCAGTAGCTAGCTACTGAAGGAATTGATCCCGGTATATGTCCACCCTACTCTCTGAAGGTATGCTGTGGTATCATGTGCTGTTGTTCAGTAGTCCTCTCCTGAAAGAAGTGGTAGTTCTGTCAGTAGATGTCTACTGAAGGATTGTTGGCAAGGCAAAGTATGCTTCAGGGTGCTGCTGTTGTCAGTAAATGCCTACTGAAGGCATTGCTTCATTTAGGATGCTTGTCAGTAGATGACTACTGAAGGATTTGGTGTTCTGTGTGCGCTGTCCTCACTCTTACCCTGGGATTACCCTGACATTACATATTGTACAAATTGTGCCTGTCAGTATCCAGCTACTGAAGAACCTGAAGCACCGGTAGGTGTGTTGCTGTGTTTTCAGTAGCTATCTACTGAAGGATGGGAACCCGGTATGTTACTACCCCACTCCCTGCAGGTATGATGTGGTATCATGTAAATCATGTGATGTTGTTCAGTAGTTGCCTACTGAAGGAAATGGTAGGTTTGTCAGTAGCTATCTACTGAAGGAGTGTTGGTCAAGAGGGGTATGCTGCGGTGGTGCTGTTGTTGTCAGTAGATGCCTACTGAAGCAATCTCCACATCTAGCATTGTCGTCAGTAGATACCTACTGAAGGATGTGGTGTTGTTTGCATAGTTCATACTCTACTGTCAGTAACCAGCTACTGAAAAGCCTCAACCTCCTGCTTGTTTTTGGATTGTTTGTCAGTAGCTAGCTACTGAAGGAATTGATCCCGGTATATGTCCACCCTACTCTCTGAAGGTATGCTGTGGTATCATGTGCTGTTGTTCAGTAGTCCTCTCCTGAAGGAAGTGGTAGTTCTGTCAGTAGATGTCTACTGAAGGATTGTTGGCAAGGCAAAGTATGCTTCAGGGTGCTGTTGTTGTCAGCAAATGCCTACTGAAGGCATTGCTTTATTTAGGATGTTTGTCAGTAGATGACTACTGAAGGATTTGGTGTTCTGTGTGCGCTGTCCTCACTCTTACCCTGGGATTACCCTCAAATTACATATTGTACAAGTTGTGCTTGTCAGCATCCAGCTACTGAAGAACTTGAAGCACCTGTTTGTTTCTTGATTGATTTGCTCCAACAATATGGAAACAAACACATAACTATTAGGATTTGCCATGTCAGTGATCCAGTCCTTCACAAAGTTTATGATGGATGAGTTGATTTGCAATCTGATGACTGGCGACTGGCTTTGCAAACTCAGAGGACGGACTAAGTGGCGTCACTGTCACCCCAATGCCTCTCAGTCTCTCAGTGTAGGCAATATTCATCATTCATCACTGATCATCATGTGCATCGGTCTTTGCTGATTTGATTGGTCTTTTGGCAAAGCTTTCCCTGGCCACGACCAAACAATCAGAATCATGGTGCTGATCTATTGGATGAATTGGGGCGAGTACCACGTTCAACTTGATGCCCACCAGTGTATGGGCTGCGAGAACGTTTTGGACGGTGCTGACATGATCTTCGACCACTAAGAGCCTGTCCACGATCAGCATCAGCATCTTCAATAGCATCATCAAGGGATTGAAGCAATTGACTTTGAACATCTTGTCGGATTGCCATGGACATCAGCAATTGATCACGGTTGGTGAACAGCAGGTCATTGTAGATCTTCCAGTTCTCTTTGTATGATGATGTGATCTCATTCTCTGTCAGATAACCTTCAAAGCGAATTTGTGTCAGGAGTTGGTCCCACAAGCTACCATAGGTTGTCTCGTCGTCGCAATCAAGCAGTCGGTCAACCCATAGATTCTGCTTGCATGCGCTGAACCATGTCCCCATCATCACCTTTGTGGAGACTCGATAGAGCTCCCTTCCATTGCGCTCCTGCTTTCCCACCATGGTTGATTGTAGCTCAATTTCACGTTCAGCTTTCACCATGACCTTCTCACCGTACACCTCATGTTCAAATATCATCAAGCAAAGCGCTTGGTCCACCACTTGCCTCAGCTCAGAAGATAGAATATTATATTGTTGTTGTTGTCCAGTGGTCAATTAAGTAGACTTGAATTTGACGTAACTTTGGGACGCATCTAATGCTACTGCATCTATCTAGTGGATGCACTGTGTAAATGTGCAAATGTACAGAATCGACAGTGCACGCATGAATAAATCTATCAATCTATCAATTTCTCATAAAGTCTAATATCATTACATGATTTCATACACATGTGTACATTGTACAAATATATGGTGTTGCAAAAGGTGCTGTAGGTTCGATGTGGTTTTGCTAAAATATACTCAAATACTTTCAGATATTGTAGATGAACATTCGAAAACCTGAAAACTAGGAAACCAATCATTTAGGTTATTACGGTGAACATGGAGCATGTCCGCATTGCATATGTTGTAATCTAAGGCAGGGATTCACTTCACTTCACTTCACTGAGTGTAGTCACTGTAGTCACTTGAAGTTTTTGGTGTTGTTGAATAGAGAACTTTGAACTTTATAATGGCTTTGGTTTCTCTTTTGCATTCTGAAGAAAGATCGATCCAAATCCAAAGAATGCCAAAAAGTCAAAAAGCCTTTTGCAAGAAAGTGTTGGAAACACATGATCAATTGATCATGATGTTAACCATTGTCCATATTGTTAAATGTGTACTTAGTTATTCATCATTAATCATTACTATTGAATCGTTGATCACAAAACCAAACATACAAATTTAGCTGACCGGGTCCGAACAAAGCAAAGAAATGTTAAAGTTGACGAGAAACAATGCCTCCGAAAGAAGATATTTGCATTTGGTGTAGGAACGCGTCTGGAACGCTACTGGCACTGGACGAAGGTCCCAGGTGGGCTCTACCAATCCTGTATCTCCATGACCGCAAGCTTTGTAGTCCTGAATGCGCCCATCCGGAGTCTCAAAGTCCTTGTGGTTGGTGGCGATATTTTTCCACATCAGTGAAAAGTTGTGGTTTTGATTTGCGGAGCACTTGTACCACTGCATGCGATTGATGCGAGAATCTGAAGGAAATGCGTCTGGCTCTTCTGGATCGGTCCATGTAAACGCAAATTCCCACTTTTGAATAGAATCCAGCACATCGGTGGGAGCACGTGCTACACTAGCACGAGCAACATACTGGCCAGTCATATCCCGGTTCATCTTCGCAGCACGATTGCTACCTTTTCCACTTATTGCCTCTTGGGTCCCTTGACCAAAAACACCTACGGTTAGAGCATGAATCTTGAATATTGAATCATGATTTGGATCATGGGCAGTCATGGAAGCATCACAGTCAAGAGTCAGAGGTATGAAATCATCTATCAATTTATCAATAATTATCATTCAAGAGAATCCAAGTTCGATTCAAATCAAGTACTGTAGTGACTGTAGTGTTTTCTACTCAGCATTACGCTCAAATAGCTTTCTTCGAATTCCTATCTAATTGCACCACCGTGGACCATGGACCGTCTGAGATCCTGAGCATCGCACTGTTGCGCTCAACAATGTCTCCGATCATCCATCGTCCTGACACATTGGCACATTCTTATGTGTCATAAAATATATGTGTATGTATGTATATTTATATTTTTCTAATTATTATTCATTGTTATTATTACTATATGTTTTGATGTGTTAATATGTTTACTATTTGTACAGCAACATAATATATGGTTCTGTATTGTGTGCATATGTTTATAATGTTTATATCTTTTCTAATACATGCGTAAATTTATGATATATATAAATATATTTCAAAAAACAAAATATGATATAATATGGGTCACCTTAGGTCACCTTTTGTCAGGTAGTAATTGCCTATTGTTTTAAGGATGAACTGATAACGATGCTAACAAATACATAATATGTGATACAAAAACTATTATATAGACATACGCGACATACGCATAATATACAGTCACTGTCACATTTTCCTTGATGGTTCTTCTGATATTACTACTTCTGTATTTTGCGCTGAACTACTGCCAGCGGCTTTCACATCAATATCAAATAAATAGTAAGTAAGGTCAGGTGAGGATGGTGACGATGACCGTGGCGGTGATGGCCGTGTTGCAGTGTTGCCGTGTTTGTTAATCTTACATTGTTACATTATGTTCCTTATTATTCCCTATCATAACTCCTAATTCCTGACGCTTTGTGTTGTTCTTCTTGTTGTTGTTGTTGTTGTTGTAGTGTATGCTCACCTGTTCCTGTGTTTGGTACTTTTGTTTTAATTGTTGATGCGCCAATTATTTGGTGATAAAGTTCCTCTCAAACTAAATCTGTTGAGTCAAACTCACTCGACATATGAACCAACTAAAAAAACATATTGCCACCTCCAGAACAAACTATGTTGATGTAGTTGTTTGGATCGTTCAATGAACTTTGATCCAAATTAGCAATGATTGGTATGATTGATGTTTATTGGTGCAACTTGTCCCCCTCGCGCGGCCTTGAGATGTTCAGTTCGCACGTTGCAATCTCCTCAAAGATCTCCAATGACGATCGCACAAACCACAAAGCCTGCATTTTGAGCATGCCAATCACTCCAATTATCAGTGAAGGCAAATCTTTGGTTGTCTGTTCATCATAGTACAGAGCATAGTTGTAAGTTGTTGTTGTTATATGTTTAACCAAAATGTTTGTTCATAGTTATAGTTCGTGATCCTATAGTACATGGCCCGGACCAACCAAATCAATGTGAGCCAATTTAATACGTACATCTAGCATTCAACAGCTCTTAGACATTTAGGCTTTTAGGTTCAACCGACCATTATACTTTATACAGGAATACAAGCATAAGAGTATCTTTAATTAGTCTTAGTCTTAGTTGTTCAATTGTTCTCTCCGTATTCACTCTGGGAGAGAGCTACCACAGTTTACAAGCAACCAGACTGTCCAGCAAACATAGAACCAACTCCCATTGGCCCATTGTATCAACAGTGCAAGAACAACTACTTGGTCGTTGAATCGTTAGTCGTTGCTCGTTGACAAATTGATGATGAATGAATGATCTGTTTAGATTACAATTCAATTCATGTTAATGTGTTGTGATTGTTCTCTACTAACCACTTATTAGACTTTTTTTGCGGCGGTTGTAAATCACATGACTCACTTTGTCAAAACAACACAATACAAATCATTGATGATTCGATTCAAACAAAGACTCATTCTGTGAACCAATTAACAGAACATGTCCAAATTTACAAGAGGTGAATCGAATAGAAACCTGAAACTGAAACACATACCATAAGCACATAGGCCCATGGCCCAAAGCCCATAGGCTCATAGTCCATGGTCACATGTTCTATGGTCTATGGTATGGTCCTGTCCTATGTCTATGATCTATGGTCAATGATTTCATGATGGTTCTTTGTGATTCAAACACAAGTAATTGTAATTTGTTACAACGTTGCTCTTTGTTCACTGTTCACTGTAAACTGCACCATTCCAACACCAGCCTCCCATCATCCTCGCAACCATCAATGGGTCGAAAGCATTGTGGTAAGTAGTCCGAATCAGCCAAATCAGAGTCATCTGAATGCGAGCCAATAGATTTCAACTGCGTCGTCACAATCTGATGGGAATATTGCACATCCTTCCCTGAGTTGTCCACGCCGGGAATGGCATATACGACACAATCCTCCGGTGTCTCGGTAGGGATAGTTTCGTTGTGTTTTTTTGTTGTTTGGGCCGACTTGATGTCGATCCTTCGAAGCAGTTCCATGCTGCACGATTTGTGCCAATGAAGCAAACACAAGCAGCATTGTTGAATATAATCCCGCATCGACCCGACATTTGTTGTTGTTGATGAGCGAGAAGAAGATGGTTGGTTGGCATCAAACTTGGCTGTATTGCAAAACACGGATGTCGGAGAGTTGCTACCACAAAAGGAACACGACGACATACACGTAGATATTGCTTGTGACGCGCCACTAGCATCAACAATGGCATCAGCCATAGTTGGTTCATCATGACCATCTCGACCTTCTTCCTGAAATAAATCCAGAGCTTTGTGTTCCGGCATGGAGTCAGCCTGTAGAGCAGTTCGCCACATCATCATGAGCCGTTTGATTTTATCTGACAGTTTTGGACGTTCAGCCTTTTTGACAGGTTCCATCACAATGCCAACAACAGGATGTACAATTCCAGAGCTTGAAAAATCAATTGGTGTTCGTTTTGTTCCGGTTGGTACTATGGTGATGACACCACCTTCTGAATCCAGATCAGCTATACGTCCAGTTCTTCCGCCAATGACCCATTGCACCAGTACCAGTTGTAGATTGGATTCCTCTGGATCTGTTGTTTGCTGCGTGTGCAAAACCAAAGATAGCCCTTTCGTAGTTGATAGCGATGTTCGATCATGTTGTTTGCAAGCTTCGTATGCATCTTGCAGTGCGCGCACTGCTGGTTGAATTTCTCTAGCCCATGTGGAATACGAGATCAATGGTGCTGTTTTGGCAAGAAAGTCTGATCCCAATGTCGCAAATTGAGCGTCGTCAGCCAATGTGGAGAAACGAGCCAGGTCATGCTCGGAAAGTACTGAACCAACAGGCTCTTGAAGTACACCTTGAATTGATGACGTGGTGGCGCTAGCAAATCCTGATCTTTCTCCTGATTGCGTGTGTGTCTCGATCAAAAACCAACAAACGAGTCAACGAGTGTCAGAATGTCAATCAAACCAACAACGAATTGACCACGCAACATTACGTCTGAACCATCAATGCCACAAAACAATGCAATTATATATTTAAATATACTATATATATGATGATATATTGATATATATATATATATATATATTTTTTTTTGTACAAAGAATCAACTAGAATGAACTAAACTAAACCTTTTTCTCTGAATGGTAAATCAAATAGATTGACACATGTGCTTTTTTGATATTTACACAAATGTGCTAGTATCGCACGCACGAACACAAACATATTTAATTTTCCTTTTCAATTACAATATGCAATTTACCACTACACTAGCACCGGCCTAACAGAACAACTTTCAACGGACTCGGCAATGTAACTACTAACAAACTTACCATATTCAGATCCATATTAGTCAAAGAATCAGAACAAGTACTAAGTACTCAGATACTGATACTTATGTACTATATACTAACATACTAACATATGCTGATATACAGCAACTGAAAAAATATTTTAATTGATGATGATGATGATGATGATGATAATGATGATCCTAAATAAAGTTTCAGTAAGGTCTAGCATTCACAAGCACTGCCACAGCTGTGACATTACTCAGTAGTCAGTAATCTAATGCCTAATGCCTAATGCTGTAGCTAGAACTCATATCGAAACCTGGTAGCCTGGTAGGAATTCATTTCCATCAGATGTCCTGAGTCTGAGGATGTGCTGATGGCACCGTCAATGTCAACGCTGCTTCCACAGCTGCTTCCTCTGGCGACATACCGTTTTCTTCCATCTCTTGCATACTATCCAGCACAGATTGACCTTGTTGTCACTCCATTGAAGCAGATCACAAAACCAAATGTCACGTGCCCCATCACTGCCACATCTGCCACATGATTCACATGATGAACAAGTAACAAACACACCTCAACACAACTTGTTTTTTGTCATGTGATTGACTAGCTCTGACTAGGCTAAATTGCTCGAGATGATAATTTGAAAAGAAACTGCATGCATGCATGCATGAATGCATGTTGCATGCACCAGTTCCATGATGAGCTAGTGCGTCGTGCGTCACAAAGTCAGCTCTTGGTTTCTGCACAGTCTAGTCTAGATCTTTCACTGCTACAAGTACCCAAATGCACGAGGACTGAAACGGTTCTGATTCCATTTTACTTTAGGTAAATTGTAACTTGTACTAGGAACCGGAACCGGAACAACAAACAAGCATTCCCTCAGGTGACATTCAACATCAACAATCAATCAACATCCTTCAACTCCTTCAAGAGTAACACATTACCTTAACCTTGGTAAACAAAACTTTATCATAATCATAATCATTAATCATCATCATTGTTGAATAATAGCCGAGGCCGAGGCCGAGTCAAAGTCCAGTCAAATAGTCTTAGTTAGTTAGCCGGTCATTCAATCGGCACTCACAAATCAATTACTGCCTAATTGTCTACTGTCAAAATGTGTTATGTTGTGGATATTTTTTGTAAACTATATAAATTCCATCAAGGCACTGTTCAGAAGATCGACAGTTTGGTTCTTGACAGCAATCTTTGCACGCTTGATTTCAATGTTGTTGACTTCTACTTCTTGTACACGCAAACCAGAATCCTGATCGTCACCTTTGTCAAGAAATTCCTCGTCAGATGCAGCCTGCTGAAGCTCTGCATCACCAGAAAACATTTGGCTAGCTCCCAAAGCTGCTAAGCTTTTTAATCCGGTTTCGCCTTGTTCATCTTTTTCTGTTTCTTCTGCAAGTGCTGTGATGCCTTCCACAAAGCATTTGTTTGCTGATTTACTTGTTGTTCTTGCCTCAGTGTCCTCGTTGTCCTCCTCATCATCAAGAAGATCATCAAGTTCATGAAGATTCCAATTTTCACCATCTGAAGATTCGAACGATGAGTCAGAATTGCTTGCATTCGCATCACGCCCACGAACAGGACCACGTGTACCACGTTTGCGAGTTTTCTGATTGTGCTTACCTGCTGCTTGTTCGGCAAACTTCTTCACAGATGCAGAACACTTCAACGGCACACGATACATGTTTTGCAAACTATCAAGAAGATTCACGACGTTGCTCTTCTGACATTGTTGTTGATACAAACCACCACAGTTGTAGGAGACACTTGAGAAACTCCGAAGCACAACTGGATTGATAAAAATCTCTGAAGAGCTGGTGTGACCCTTCTCATACCAATCCCTGATGCATTCCAACGATGTAGTGAATCTCCACTCTGAAAATGTGACTGTGGGTGGTCTGCAATCAGCATGGTACTGGCAAACGAGCAAAGAACGATTGCTGCGAACTTTATCCACCACCAAATAGATACCTGAGCTGAGCTGATGAATACTGATCTGATCTGACATAAAAATAACATATACACACATATAGATATGATAGATATAGATGAAATATATTATTAATATATATGTGTATATCATGTTTATTGTTACCATGTGTTAGGGTGAGCCCGTACATCTGATTCAGGGAAACCTAACACCTGACGCCCATGCTTATTGGTTTCAAAAAAGCAAAAACATTAAAAACTGATTGCATAAATACATTCAGCTTCGCAATGATAATGCCAAATCAAGCAACAATCTTTGTCTTTCAAAGAACTGCCGAAGTGAAATGCAATGTGATCAAACTGTACTTCTTGAGCAATCAACAGTTGTTTCAAACTGTCTGAATTCTTGAACCATTTGGTGTTCATGGAAGCTGCCCAAATGTCTCCTGCAGTAACCTTCGGTTTAGATTCTTCATCAGCAACATTTGGGGCTGGTGTCAATGTTGCAGCTGGTACTTCCTCGTCATCATCAGTGAAGTCAGTTTGCTTGTGTTCGACATTTGCAATTTCACCCAAAGTTGTCCGCAAAAACTTGCTAGCGTCATCTGGTAGTTCAGGATCTGACCATCTGTCGGCAGTTTCCAAAATGGAATCCTTTTCCTTCCAGCATGAAAGGCATTCATCCAGCACCTTTTGAGCAAGAGGGCGGACTCTTGACCATCGTGTTCGACTAGCGTCTCCCAAGCAGAACTTGATGCCTGTGCGTGCTGATACAAGGTCCTCAGTCTTTTTGCAGGTGTTGGCATGAATGCAAGAAGCATGACGTATTACTTAAGTACTGTGCAATGTCCTCGAATGGCTCAATGAAATGGATAGCAATGGGTACTGACTGAGTACAGTCGAGTACAGTGCAATATACAATGAATGAAGAATGAATATTGTCTATTGTAATGAATTTACAGTCTACAAGTCTACAGGTCTACAGTCTACAGTCTACAGTATACAGAGTCTACAGTCTGCAGTCAACAGCGAGACTGAATGTTCTGATTCGACTTCTTGAAAACACCTGATTGTTTAGATTACATTACATACACTTACATGTAGATCCAACAACCAAAAGCAACAATTAACTATGACTGACTGACTCATTCACAGAATACACAGCCCGGCCCCAGACCAAATATTGGATGTGTTTCTTTCAAAAAACAAGGTAAACGGTTTAGACGGTTTAGACGGTTGGTTAGACATGTGACAGTCATGTGACAAGTAATTTGAGGTGAGGTTATGAGGCTATATGAGGGATTGTGACAACCGCCGCCTGACTTGGTTATCGTTGTCAATCAACAATCTTGATTCAACCGTCAAAAATGTACACAAATAGAAATGTAATGAAGTTGAAGTAATGCCTACAAACACATGTGTGAATATTTCAATAAATATTAGCTAATACATATGTAAATTTGAATATAAATAAATATATATATATATGTAACTGTGGACTGATATTTAGATACATGTCAGAATTACAACGCGATTGGTTCACTGATTGGCTGATGATCACACAGATGAAACTAACATGCCAAGTGTGTTTCAACCAACGGTTGTCTCAGATCTCTCAGATCTCATTGCACGCCCAGGAGCTAAGTTGGCGTTCGGGCATGATTCGCCCAGCATACTCAAGAGCTTGTTGATCCGTTCATTCTCGCGCACGTCCACTTTTGTGTACTTGGAAATGAGAACCAGCAATGTGTATAGTTCAGATCCAAGTTGTCCAGTCAGACTTGCATCAGTGATTTGTTGGCCAAACAGTTTGTCGCCAAGTAGCTTTCTTGTTGACAAGTCCATTTGCAAAGTGTCGCCGCTGGCACTTAACTCCAAAAGTTCTTTGGCAATAGATTTCCGTGTTTCGCAAGGTTTGTCCCACGAAGTCTTGATCAAACCAAAGAGTTTCAGTGGATACCGTTTGGTTTTCAGAACAATGCGTCGAAAAAATTGCGACGCATTCTTGCAAATCAATTGAAATGCGATGTACTGCAACCAGGATGCATCTGATAGTGACAATGCATCGACGTACTCGTGAGCACTCCACTTGTGAAACAACAAGTTCCAAAGCTCAGACATAATCTGTGCACACTTGCCATTCACAATGACATCGATTTTGCCATTTTGATCAGGTGATTGCTTTTGCTTGAGAAAATGACTGTAGTGTATCAATGGAGCTCTCGTTATGTTCATCACTAAAAGAAGTGCCCAGAAGAAATCTGTTGATGTCACATCCAATGCTTTCCTTCTCCAACGTCCCATTTTCATGGTATATTCTCGTGTTTCCTCAAGACCCAGCTCGTCCACTGCATCATTTTCCTGTAATTAGTGACAGGGCTACAGCGTAGTGCAACGCAGTGCAGGCAGTGCATTTGCTTGACTATTTCGATATCATCATCTCATCTCACTACAGTAAGTAAATCATGCTGTGGTTTGCTAATGCTTTCTTTGCAGGCTTGGAAGCCAGTATGTAATTGATCAATCTCAACTGTGACCTAAACTGACAAAAGCGAACATCCTATCGACCAAACCAGAAGCACACCCCACACCACATGAATCATGAATGTGAAATGTTCCAAACAATATCAAACAATCAATTCAGTGTCATGTGAAAAGCCTTTTAAAAAAGCTGAGTTGATCATGGTTTTTGAAACAATCCATCCAACCTTCTTCTTCTTGCTGACCGTTGGATGTTGATCATCATCATTTCTGTCAGCCTTCAACTTGGATGCCAATGCGACATCCAAAGCAGCTTGCAACCTGCATGTGCTGTGAACCCAGCGTGTTTACAAAGAAAAACAATTGGCAAAAACAAAGATCAATAATTATCAAAAACCAACATATGGGAACCATCATAAAAAACCAACATGTGAACATGATGATGTGAAGGTGTGCATGTACAAGTGCATGTGCAAAGAAAAACACAGTATAATTTATGTCTGACTCAAATATTCATATAACTCATTGACTCAATGACTAATTGCTTCAACTTCAACAATGTAAGTGTGCGTGCGTGCTTTGTGCATGCATGCATGCGCTAGCGAACTAGTACTGTGCAGTACATTGATGCAGCGCTGATGTCAAAGCCAAACTTTCATCAATTCATGAATACCGAGCACTGAGTACTGAGTACTTGAGTGCTTGAGTAGTGAAATAGCGTAGTGTCATGTCCCATCATGTCGCATATCACATAGACTCATCATGTCGCATATGTATATCACATAGACTATGAATATGTCGCCCAGAACACTCCAGATCACCTGTGACATACAAAAGGTTGGCACTATGTCAAGCCAAATGACTTTTCCTTGCCACAATGTAGAATTCTGTCCTCAAAGGCGTGAATGGATCCCCATCGTCCAGCAATGCATTTTGGAAACAATGTTCGAGCACAAGAAAGTGCGCTCATAGCACCATAGAGGTCTTTCCAAGCCCGAAAGAGTTCCCGACATACATCTCTGAGAACATTCGAAATCATGGCACAGGATGCAAAATACTTCCACCCCACATTTTGTTCAACCAGTACATGCTCCAAGTCTTTCAGAGCACCCAAAACACATAGATGAATTTGATGTTCTGCACAGTCCATGCTGAAGAACAATACTTGTGGTGAAGCTGCGTGAAATAGCTTGTGATGCAATTTCCTTGCTGCCACTTCATTTGGTCCACAGTCCGTGGTTTGTACATATACTTGCCAATTCCTATCATCACGTTCAGCTCGGTCAGAATGAGATTTGCATTCCTCATACCTGGGAGTGATTTCAACAAATGTTGAACTTCTTAGTTTTGATCTCAAAACTATATAAATCTCATCGATTCATTACATAAACGGAAATCACAAAATGTTTCAAAACAGAAATGCTTCATGATTGAATATACATAGACTAGATGCAACCATGTTCATCAACAGAATCAGCAAACGCAACACCGCAACAACTGCGACAACTAATTGTACTAGTAGGAAGAAGTAAACAAAAATATGGTGGCTACGGTACCCTGAATAAGAAAATATATATGTCAAAACCGATGTTTCTTTTCTTTTTAGTTGAAAATATAACTTCAAAAACTGAATGCGATAATGTCACACATCGAACCATGTTGGTAGACCAACGGATCGCATTTGCTTGAAGTACAATGCAACTGTTCCTTGTCCACTTCCGTCAGAGATCCTTTGAACATCTGCTAGTCTTCTCAAGTGATGTCCATGTTCAGAAGCTGTTTGAAGAGAAGTCGCATCAGTCGTAAAGAACGACTCCACTTCCATTGCCGCCAGTTTAGACTTCCGCCATATTCCGGAGTTGGTGCCATCCTCCCTGAAGCAATGAATCCCTAGCTTCAATTTAGGACGGTTCTCACGGTTGTCTTTTGTGTGGAAGGCATGCTGCATGTATTGATAGAATGATTGCGAATGCGCTATGAGGGATGCGCCACACTTCACTTCGCATCTTGATACTGTACATCCTGAAAGGTCTTGAAAAATAACATGACCCAGAAGTGAACAAGCGATATTGCCAAGATTTCTTCTCAAAGCTATCGCCACAATGCCCTGCGGTGTCAACCAGGATTTCGGCTTTGTACCAATGCGTGTTGCCTGAAAAGCAGCATCAAGATCGTGTTTCAGTTTTTTCAGTTCTTTCTGATGTTTGATCTCTTGTTTGATGAATCGTTGATTCACTCTCCGCTGCTTCTGTTGTAGATGTTTTTTG
The DNA here is from genome assembly GCA_009767595.1 of Symbiodinium kawagutii. Classification (NCBI taxonomy): domain Eukaryota; class Dinophyceae; order Suessiales; family Symbiodiniaceae; genus Symbiodinium; species Symbiodinium kawagutii. The sequence continues at coordinate 510,817 of VSDK01021272.1, forward strand.
TCTCGTTGCAGTTCACTGATAAGCCTGTCTTTCCTCTTAATAGTTTCATGCAGAGTTTTGATCTCTTTCGAAAGTTCACCATCTGATTGATTGGCGGCATGATTCACATGATCTTGATGATCATCACTGTCTTGTGGCAAAGAATCTGAAAAAAGCAAAGTTGAAGAAGACCTCGCCATCTGGCTTGTGGATGATGAAGACGGCTGGCTGGGGGGTGATGGTGATGGTTGTGACTGCGATTGTTTCTGGCTTCCAGAACCAGAACCTCTGCCTGCCCTGTCTGACGGCTGTTCTGATTTCAATTTGGTTACCATATTTGCTTTGAATACTTCCCACTCTGAATAGTCCAATTGAATGCCCAACAATTGCAAGAGAGCGAATGCTGCATCGATGTCTAGGAAATGGTTTTTGTCGCTCTGGCCACGATCTATCCGATACAAAGGTGCCGCATGTTGCATAAATGCGGCGAACACATTCCGAAGTCTGACTTGGTCAGCTTGTTCGTGTTGATTCTTCACATAAGTAAAGACGCTTTGCAAACCTCCATCGCTCAAAGCCAATGTGCTAACTCCCAGTAGTTGAACGAAAAATCCTGGGTTTGTTGTGGAAAAAATATTGAATTACCCAAGATTCAGATATAACAACCAAAAATTGTTTTGGAAAATAACACAAAGATGCACTTAACAAACGCAACTTACACAAATAAAAACAACTTGTTGCAGACCAATGCCAAAGGAACCTAGCTTTTGTTTGGTTGGAAATGGAATCATTGCTGCAGTAGATGCACAGGCGCCATGAGGAACGATGCCCGTTCAATGAGCTAGTGAAGAAAATGTTGTAATCTGTATTCCTGATTTTTACTCTATATTATTTTTTAAATCTATTACTTTTACAAATGAAACCGTTAACATTGGACAAAATATCGTTTGTTCATTGCTAGATGTAACTTCCTGAAGATTCAAAAGCATGTATCGTGTTTGTGTCCTGTGTTCAAGCTACAGTGTGTGTTTTTTGGAGTTGTTGTTCAATATTCTTTTCATTTTATTGATGTTTGATTTCCTGCATGTGTGTTCCAAACCAAATTTGATATATTGTGCAAGCTTTTGTCACCAAATGGCATCTAATTCTGGAAAAACAAACATAAAAATAACTGATTCGACCGGTAAGTTCCGCATTTGATTTTGTCATGTGTATCTTCAGGACATGTGTTTAATCTCACGAAAATTATTTCAGAAATCACTAGTGTGATGCCAATCGCCATGTTCGTTGCTGTCTGTGGGCTTGGTGACTGCGGAACAACGGCTCAGTGCGCAAGGTGATTCTGGAGCTGTAACTCTGGGCACGCGAAAAAAACACTGCAAGAAGGTTTCAACAATCATCGACCAACAGTCCGCCAAGTATTGTTGGCTTAGACATAGCTCATTCGAGCTGTCACTATTAGATATGTATAAAACATATTATTTGCAATTTATGGTCAGTTGGTATTGACCACTCGTTTGGCTAAGGGAAACTGATTACATCACATCGTAAAAGTAAGCTCACTCGCGAGCTGTTTGTCAGAAATGAAAACCTGACATCTACTGAAGAAACGTGACTTCAACTTTCAATGCATCTTGATGGTCTGAAGCTAATGATGAATATTTAGAAACACTACTGTTAATAATTCGAGTAATTCTGGAAACAACCACGTGGCTCCCCTCCCATTCCTCCATCAGCATGTTGAACACGGGGTCTTCGATCTTCTCCACAAAGCCAGGCCTGGGTGGAGCCCCCGCCAAGGGCCGCCTGCTGGCCCTGCAGAGCCAGGACTGGGAAATCTTCCGCATAGCTCTGGGGATGATGATGCGGATCATGGTGATCGTGACAGCCATGGGAACAATATCCTATCTATTCGTATCTAACGCTAAAGAACTTGAATGATCTCAGCTCCGAAGATGATGAAAGGAGGAGTAGGAAGTGAGGAGTTACGAACATTCGAGTTTGTATATCAACTATTAGATCACTTAGTGTATCCCCTTGTCACCAGCGTTAACCATGGTTCGGGGCCCACGGATCTCCCCACATCTGGGACCCCCTGCAGCTCGTTGAGCTTCACTGCTTCGAAGGGTGGCTCGGGAGGAGCATCCGTGGTCTGGCGTATGGGTCAGTAACGGTTAGTAATACTTAGTAGTTGTTAATTCATGGTTATTTAATATGTTTAAGTATGGCGACTTACTGGATACTTAATGAATGGTTAATTCGTGATGGTTAAGTATAGTGGTCAATGTAGTGGTTTGCGAATATGGTCGATGAATGGTTGATTGATGGTTCATCAATGATGTTTGATTAGTCATGGTTAGTAATTGATGATGATTAACTAGAAACAAATGACGGTAATGGTAATGGTACTGATGTTAATTGCTAATGATAGTTCATAATAGAGCTAGACACTAATAAAACTAACAATAGTTGATTAACAATGGTTGATAGTAGTTAATCAATGATGGTTGATTAATACTGCTCAATCAAATCATGGGTTAATCATTGACTAGTGTGCAATTGTAAATAACTATAATGGTTAATTATAGGAGATAATGACCAATGGTAGTAGGGAATAGTTGACGATTAATGATGGTTAATTAGTGATGGTGTGCCATTAATCATCGCAATGATGCTTACTAACCATCATAGCTGACCATTACCAACCATGTATGATGCTTCGTAATCAATGATGCTTAACTATGATGATAAGCAATGGTTAGCAGTGATGGTGTGTCAACTGGTCACAGAAGTTGGGATCAACGGTGGGCCAACCGCTAGCAAGTATGGTGGTACACCCAACACCTGCTGTTTTCAATGAAGGATAAACACGATATGGTGGTTTCTCAAAATAGGGGACTCCCCAAATCATCCAATATCAATCATTTGTAGTAATAAACCAATCAATCTTGAGGTACCCCCATTTAAGAAACCTCCATATGCGTTTACGTATTGAAAAGGCCAGTCATGTAGGTTGTTTTTTGTGATCCTGACAAGCCAATGGTCAAACTTCTGGTGATATGAGCGCAGCAATCAAAACTGCACAATTAAAATGTATCCAAATATTGTCGCTCTTGGGCTGCGTATCAATCGCATAGTCCCCTAATTTGCTGTGAGCGTAGCGACTAGTAAATGATGATACTCCTGGCAATAACCGGCTACCAGAGGGGAACTATGCAAAATATATCCTAGAATCACGATTTGCACTTTCCCCATGAGATCTAATTTAGAGGGCAACAACAATATGACCACATAGTACTTACATACTTATCTTTATGATTTGTTTTAAATATGTATATATATATATTGTATACCCAAATATCTACATTTATATATATATATAGATATAAACATATACATATATATGTTACAAATCCATTACCAGCTTTATATCAATATGTACATCCATCTCACCTCATATCTCGATCCTATCCCACCTCAGCAGCATCCGGATCTGCGTCGGCCGGGGCGGCATCGACAGCAGGGGCATCAGCA
>VSDK01021272.1:514435-526234 GCA_009767595.1 Symbiodinium kawagutii
CTGCCGTGTTTTGCCAAGCCTGCCACTCGCACTGGAGATCCGCCACAGTTGTAGTTGTAGTAGTCCTGGTAATCCCAGTAAGAGTATCGAAAATGAAAATAACCATAACAAAAATGATGATAATCACCATAATCATAAGCATAGCAATACTTTGACTATTACCTTACTAGTACTCTTTCTATTACGATTACTATTAACATTGCGATTACGACTACCACCACCACAACTACTACAGCTACCACCACTCCCACTCCCACTCCTACTACTGCTACTACTGCCACTACTATTAATACTAATAACAACAATGACAATAGTAATAACAATAATAAGAACAATAGTTACTACCACCACAACCACCGCCACTAGGCATCCAACCAACTCAACTCAACCAATCCACCCACTAACCAACCGACCACCCCAACAACCGAAATCAACCAAACCACCCAACTAACTCAACCATCTGGGCAAACTGAACCACCTCCACCATTTCCAACCAACCAATTTCGGAAGTTGCCTCTTCTGCGGCTTGTCTGGCCTTCTCCTGATTCAGAGTCAGCCAGCAGGGCTTCCCGGCGCAGGGCGACCAATTAGAAATGAGGAGTTCCACCAACCAACGATTTCCGCAAATGGCTGTGGGTCAAAACCCCGTGCCCCTGCTTCCCCTATCATTAACCATTGTTTTCCTTATTATTGTTGGTCATTATCTCCCATTATTGGTTGGCTAATATTGACCCATAGCCAAATCATGGCCAAAAGAAACCCTCCTTTGATGATTCTATGAATAACCACCCAGTGTTCAAAGTATTTAGAACCCGAATAAGCGCTTGAAATTCGTGACATTCGCCACTCAGAGCTTGTGTCCAAGGCTGTGGTCGTCATGACGCGTCACCCAGGTTGCAGTGGTTCCATGGGGATCTTGGAGAATAGCTCCACAGTTGAATGGTACATAATCAGCAATGGATTATTCTTATAGCATTTTAACTGTTTAAGATTTAAGCTTTTGAGTATTTGAGAGTTAAACAGTCGATATACTACCAATCAGTTGATTGCGATGATGACTATTATCAACTGGTCATATCAACTGGTAAGAAAACTATTTGGGCCACCACTGTCTTCAACGATGGTGTAGCCAACCACTTGGTTTGATGACACCGACAACCCCTTCTACTTGGGAAGTGCATAAGTACAAATCACTCCCAGCCTCCTCGGCTCTCGCAATGTCTGCCCTCTTGCGGTCCAGCAGCATCGCTACCTGGTGGGACATGATCTTGGTAGCCATGAATATCCAGCAGTGATCATAGATCGGCTGTCTCCCAAACCTCCTGAGGAGGGAAGCAAACAGCTAGAGTTACCCGTGAAATCTCTACCAGCTACATGTCACGTAGCTAGAATATGCTATACCCCAAATAAAGTGTCTTGTTTCTCTGCTTATCATTAGTTGTTGAATTCATAATTTGTTTAAGTATGAAGATGGCTACCTAGCATGACCTAGATATGGTGGTTTCTTGGTCAATAAACCAACCTTTTTGTCGGATTCCTCTTACTTGAGGAATCACCATATATAGAATTTGTTTATTTAGCCATGAAATCATATGCATCCTGCAAGGTCATACAAGGTCATGCCAGGGCATGCAGGGGCATGCAAGGTCCTGCCGTGCTGCGGTTTGTTGGTATGCCACGTGGAATTACCAAACCAGAGACTGTTCACCTGTTCGTTAACAAGGATTACCAGCAGTCCAATCTTGGTTCACTAATGCTGTGTGAAAGCTCATGGATGCTCATGGTCAATTCATGGTTCTTCAATAACTAACAATGGCAGAAAAGTGGTCATGGCTAATTGGCCAGCCAGGATAACCCAAGATGAGCCGCGCTGCTTTCCCTGACCCGACAAGCTGGAGACAGGATTTTTTCAAGCTTGACACTTCCAAAGGCTACGCATCGCATTGGCAAATACCATGGTGACTTCCCGCCACCCAGCGACCTAGTGATGCCTCATGATTGGCCAGTAGCTACAATTAAATAGTATACTGACGGTTGCATTGGCCAGAAGAAGCGTACTTTGATGTACTTTGCCACGGCTGACGTTATTTAGCATCTTTTGGACATCATTCGCGTGTCAGGGCCAGCTTCAACCAAGAATTAAACCATCGCTATGCGGTCATTATGAGCTGCCACGAGCAAGTGTTTTGCACCATTATTTCTAGTTTTCTTGGTGTCAGCGCCAGCTTCAACCAAGAATCGGACCACCCCCACGTGGTTTATCATCATCATCATCATCATCATCATCATCATCATCATCATCGTCATCGTCATCATCCATACATTGAGGAATCCAGCCCAATCACCATTGCTGGCACCTGCTCTTCTACAGCCTCGAAGGTGTCGTCAGCAGAGTTCATGGCATTGACCTCCATCGCATTCCAGGTGGTTAATCATCACTATTGGTACTTGCGGATGGATGGATGGATGGATGGATGGATGGATGGATGGATGGATGGATGGATGGATGGATGGATGGATGGATGGATGGATGGACGATACTGGTTCAGTATAATTACCATAGTAAATGATGGTTTGATTGATATGACACTGCTAATTACTTTTTGTTAATGATGGGCTATGGTTGATCTGGTAATCTGCTTTCAACACGTCATTAATGATATATAATCTGTACTTAGTCCATTTGCTTGCCAATGGTATGGATAATCGTTGATCGATGTTTCATCAATTGCAGAACTGTGTATCTCATTGACCATCATGAACCAAGCAAGAAACATTCCCATCATGATTGATATGACTTCCTTGTAAGGGCACAGGGTAAATCACCAAAAACACCACTATGTCAGCCGGAACCAGGATAGCAAAGCAGAAGCTGATCACTAAATGAAGAATGACCCCATCATTGTACCCCAGTCTTGGTGACCATCAAAGTAGTCATGATGATTCAAGCAGTATTAACCATCATTCACCACTATTATTTGTCACTATCAACCATCAATAACATTATTATCATAATGATGATTCCGGATTTCTGGTGGTTATGGAGAACTGCAATCTTGGACTCCTTTTGCTCTTGGAGTTAAGCGTCATTCACAATCATCAATGACCATTACCGATCATCAATGATCATCAATAGCATTCACTAACACCTTACCACACCTTAGCGTACCTTAGCACACCTGGGGGTTTCTGAAAATGGGGGTACCCCCATCTATCATCCAGATTTCTAACCATTTATGGTAATAAACCAATCATAATTTTCTGGGTCCCCTACGATTTGCCAAATTGCATACGCAAGTTTCTTTAAAAAAATAGCCCCCTACTTACATAACCTGTGAGTTTTTTGCATCTCAAAAAGAGAACCCCCTATTACAACTTCACTCATAAGGCCTTACACTTTAAAGCCCATGGCTACCCCTGTGAGTATCCAACTACTACAAAGTTGCATCCCCAAGTTACAACTTTATAAACTTAGAGTAAAATGTAATATCCCCTATACTTATAACTTATGATATCATTGGTCAATCAGTATGGTTAATCCCCTGTAGTTAACCATTGGAGCTAACCATTGGAGTTCAGTGGTTAATCCCCTGTGGTTCCCCTGTTCGTCTCCAGTTCCATATCCAGCGCCTCCATCCTACCGACTTCCTTGCCTCCACGAGTCGCGCCACATCGGGATACGGCCCGAAGTGCTCCAAGATTTCGTTCACCTTCCCGGCGATTCACGCAGTGCCACAGCATGGTGGAGGAATGGTGGAGGAATGGTGGAGGAATGGTGGAGGAATGGTGAAAGAGGTTGACAAATAAGCATCTAATTGCAATCCATGGCTGATAATCGTTAATGATTTCTTTTGGTTTATCAAAAATGGTAGTGCGTGGTGGAAAATGGTGAGATAGTTGTAATGGTGTGGTAAGTGTGTCTGTTTGTTGGCAGATACTCGCGAAGTATTGCTCAACAGTTGGTGAATGGCGTTGAACTGTGAACAAAAGTGATGATGGTCAGTGGTCCGAGGACCATGCACACCTAATCACTGCTGATGGTTGGGTTATATTAAGAAAGATTAGCTCGCATTTCGGAGTAGTCGGCTGATAATCCTGAATAGTTGGCAGATGATGATAACACAGCGATATTGATGATCAGCCAATTGGCTAAGGGTTATATTTGAGTTCATAACTTCTTGGTTGACAGTGGGATATTCATCAATCATACGGATTCAGGCTGGCGACTCCTGAATGAAGCAAATGAAGTAACAGCAAAGAATCACCAATAACTTCCTCAACCGAAGAAGCCTCCTAAAAATGCACCAACACCAGCTTGTGGCCGTTGCAATGTCTGGGTATGCAAACACCCTCTTCAATTTTGCTTGAGACATTCACAAGTGCCTGCACTCAACATCAATCCCAAAGTTCAGAATTATGTATGCCTGCTCATGTTTCACCGACACTCACCACTGGCGCCATCTTTGCTTGCACAATACGTCTACCATGTGTTGCAATCATTGCACTCTACACCTGGAATTCGTAAAACAAAGATGAAAATGTTAAAAATGGATTTTTGGAAATGCATTTCACCAGACAATCGCGCATGAAAATTGTTGTGCTCCACATCTCACGCCATCTAGTAGAAACAATGTATACAATACATTGTATGTGCATCATGCAAAGCTGTTTCTCCTTCTCAACACATCTGCTCACTGAGTTTTAACCAGAAGATTAAATAAGATCTTATCCCTTGCAAATCTTCTATCAAAATTTGGTGAAGCTGCTTATCTGTTTACTTATCTGTTTATTCTAAGCCAAGTCGTCCCCTTTTTGATCCCCACCTCTGGCTGCGCGATATCAAAGCAGTGGATGCGTTGGGTCAGGGTGCCCATCGACCTAACAGGTACCGATGGAGGAACAAGTTTGACCCTGAAAAAAATGGCAAGATGAGGGTCGGTTCTTTTCATATCCATATGTGTATATCTATATCTTTGAAAAAAAATGTATATAAACATTTATTTATTTGTTTGTATCTATATCAAAATACGAATATGTACAAATATATGTATATATATATATATGTATATATATATATATGTATCTATATGTATCTATATATATATATGTGTGTGTGTGTACATATATGTACATGCATGGATTCAGGGAGGTTTAATAACGGACTATCAGATCCATATCTATGTATGTATATTTACAGGTATATATTTATTATATATATTGGACTCAAGTTCGTTCCACTGTAAATGATCGCGGATGACAGTTAGGTGATACTGCTAGAGTGAATTGGTCACTGGTTGGTGGTGAATGATTCATGGTTGAAAACTGATCAGTGTATAATCGTAGTTAATGCTTTGTGCAATCGATGGTTGGCTGTTCATGACTGAATTTTGATTGAGGGTAACCGCCAAAATTGTAAGATGATAGGTCGCCATACCACCTGGAACGATGCAGCGTCATGAAGCTGTGAGTACCTAACAAAATGTATAGATGGTACAATACCTCTGTTAGTTGTAGTCTTTATGATCAAAGTGAACACCCGCAACCAACGCAGTTCAGAACGTCCTGAAGTTGGACGGGTGGCGGATTCCAATTAGTTGAACAAAGGTGGCCATAGCCGCCATGGGTCAAGTGAGGTCGTCAAGGGCCGGTCACTTGCCACAGTCATGTCTCATTACTCGAATGGGCTGGCCATGGCTGGCCGGCAATGGAGGGCAACGGCGAGGGCAGGGACATCGAGTCCGAAAGACTTGGCATTGTGCCGTTGGCCGGAGAGGCTCGGCGACCAAAAGGCCGGACTTCAGCTGGTGCAGAGTTCACATTTCACCAGCTGTAGTCTATTCATGTCTATTCTGTGAACCTTGCCTATGCACTCGCCAACTGAATCGAACTTGGCCTGGTTGCTGCTGTTTCTTTCACTCTTTCACTGTGCGCTTGGGAATCCCTTCGGAATGAACATTTGTATTCTGCAAAAGGCCACATCCATTACATGAGGCGGAGGAGCTATAGGGTCTGCCCAAAGCTTTTAGCATCTTAGTGCTGTATGGGGGGTTCTTGAAATAGTTGGGACCTCCAAAATGGTTGGTTTATTCTACAAATGACTACTATTGGATGATTAGGGGTCTCCTGTGGCTCGCAACACCCATATCAGGCAAAAAGCCGTAATCTCACTAGCAACTTTCAGCTCAGGTTTTTGCAGCGTCACACTAGCACAAGCCACTCCTCTGAGGGGACTTTCCTGACTCGCAGTCTCCCAGCCACGAACCCAACCAGTCCCCCGTTCACACCACCCACTGAGTCCAATCACTTCTCCAAGGAATCTGCTGGGACAAGCCTGAACGAGTGCAAAGCCGAAGAAAAATCATCTAATGGCAGCCCAGGGGGAAATAATCAACATGGAGGAAGATGCCTCCAATGGCATTCTCAAATTGTGATGAGTTGAAGGCATCATCAAATTGGCATTCCATGTAGACCTTTCGATACGGGCAACTTCCAAGACTCGCTCAAGTCCTTCACAATGCCCATGATCCCCACTTGCCCCTGTCCCGCCATTGGCCGTGCCTTTCGTAAATGACGGCCTTCTTGTTGGGTGGAGGCATGTCCTGGTTTCAAATCTGCCGGGACAGAGTTCAGTCTTTTATCGCATGGGTGAAACCAAGGTGGGGAAGAGAAAATCTTACAGAAATGTTGGTCAACCCTTAAGTCAAAATGACAATGGGGCTGAGGTAGTCCATCGCAACTGGCATGAGAATGATGGATGTTCACCACACCAGCCCTGAAGCACAAACGTCACAGCATTTTCAGCGCAGTTGGTGTGTCTGTGCGTTTTTATTGAACGCGTTCTGCTCCCTTATACCCTCCGCGAGTTCACAATGTAACTGACATGTTGCGAAACCAAACACGACATAAACCATTTTGGTGACTTAGCCATCAACAAATTAAAATGCGATTTTATTTACAAAATGGACATCTAAGCATACCAACCTGGACTTAGAGTCTAGATGGATGTGCAACCTATCAAATATAAATGACATGTTTCAGGCAAATGTCATTCAAATTCAACATGCTGCCATGGGAAATTTAACAAAATATGTCTGTGTGCCACGCACACCAAATCATCAATGAAGTATTGCCACGATGGATTATTTGTACTCAGATTCAGCATCCCAAAACCTCACATGCACTCTTGGAAAGTCTTGTGTGATTTTCCCCCCAACAGTAGGTGTCAGAACACCTGTAAATTTGAAAACATCTTGAACCTGACTCTCCGACAGCACAGTTCGAATCAGCAACCCAAGAACCCTCGAATGCGAACTTGCAAAACCTATGTTATTTGCCCTTGGTAGGTGTTGGATCCCCGGCAAATATGCGAACATGATTTACTCGTAATTTCTGCCAGTACAGTTGAATTTAGAATACCACTTGAAAAATGTATGTTGGCCCTGGTAGGCACGGGAACCCCTGCAAAATATGCAACAATCTTGAAGCTGAACTTCCAACACTGCAAGCCAATTCTTTTCTCAAGAGCCCCCAAAACAGCAAACTGCGATCATGCTCATGGTCAAAGACCCTTTTCCAAAAGGTAATCTGCTCCTGGCCTTCAAGTGGTCGAGTAATGTTTTTACAGTTTGCTACAACTCACAAGCCACCGACTGCTAACTGGGAAACTTTCAACCAAGCCGAGGCAGACTTCCCAACTAAGAACATCTGTTGCAAACATGAACATCAACTGGTTCCGCAGAAGAGGGAAACTTACTTTGTAGAATCACAATCTAGGTAAAGCAAGCAACAACTATATACATAGAAAACAACCCCACTACAGAAGAACGTGTAAGCAGTGGAACTCTGTGATTGCAAGTTGCACTTTCATGCACTGTCCACTTTCCGGCGGACGAGCTCAGAGCTACGGGGTGTGCCTCCTTCGCTGAACACCCCCAGCTCTTTGGGGAGTCTCAATCTGCGCTGCATTTTGGAGTCATACCCTTCCTGCTCTCAGATTCTCAGGTGCAGGGCTGCATGCAACACCAAAGTACGTCCCCCTCGTTGGTTCCCAGATTTTCAACCATGCACCAGCTATTTTTCAACCATTAACCACCCGCTATTTTCTGCTTGGAAACTTTGAAAACAGCCCCCACCGTCGTGCTGGGTCCCTCTCCTCAATGTGATACTCTAACAAGGTCGTGGGGTCGATGCCTCAGTATGACCAGATGCCATGGCAGCATGGAAGAAGAACGTGGTCCAAGTGCCACGAAATTGGATCTGCTTAGTGATGGTTGATGCAAATGGAAGATCTCTTGCCTTCAAGTAGCTCATCCGATTCTGTCTACAGTAGTGAGCCACGACATGACGAAAATGATGGAAATGGAAGGCAGTGGACACGGCAGGCCAACTATGGTTTGGTCAACTGGATTTCTTATGCAGTTTCGGACATTGATTCCCTCAGAAGATGACCCAAACAGAACAATTCCAGTGACCAGTTGGATCATCGTGATTGCTGCGGTGGCCAAGAATCAACCATAATACTGCGCTTTTCTACGACCTGGTTATGTTGATTTAGAGATGATCACGAACCATCAATGTTGCTCAAGATGTTGAAACCCAAGGTTCCAGGCAATGGGATACAGACATTCTGAGGTCGCCATTTTCAGCAGTTCTGAGCCATTCGCGTTTCAAAGATTTCCTGTCTGAACGTCTCCCTGAAAGAGGATTCATCTTGTGGTCATTGGTTATTCTTATGGCACATTATCAAACCTTATCAAATATGCAAAAACACAAATTATCTGCGCTGTCATGAGTAAATCAAACACGGTGGGTTGACAGAGTATCATTACTAACCATTGCCAAGCGTGATCATTTTCACAGTCACTATCAAAATACATGAATATGCTCAATCATGCTTCCTCTCCACCACTAATCATTAACATCCATTAACGATTGATGGATTTTAACCATCACTAATCACTAATCGTTGAAGATTAGCTACATCACTGACCATTCACCAAAACCCTCCACAGATTACCAACCCATAACTAAACTTTAACGATTGATCCGCCCTAAACCCTCCACTGACTCATCCACAGATCCCAGACTCGGCTCCCTCGGCTCCCCACGACGGCCACAGGCCCTGCGCACCGACTCGTCCAGCGTTAAGTTGAGTCGGAAGTGAAGATCGTAGCCTGCCCCGGAATCGCAGCTGGAGTAGGTGTCTGGAGCATTTCCGGTCGGAAATTCCCATCACTCACCGGAGTATATCGTATAAACATTAGTATACACTATATACTAAACTATATATATGTCCTAAGGTTATACTGACTGCTATGATATACCACCATCGATTGATCCGATCCTTAGTGGTTTCTACTCGGTATCTTGGTAGCGAGCCTCACTGGCAACCTCCCCGAACCTCCCCGTACATGGACCTATTTACACACAAATGCAACAGTCTAGCTTATAGCATTTTCTTGCACGGGGTCTGGTGAATTTGCGGTTGCTTTTTACACCATAATCATACACTCAGGAATCAACTATACTTAGACTGACATCAAGCATATCAACAATTGTAGTTTTCTATTTCTTAGGACGATTTTTTGTGAACTACTTCCTTAATGGATATGGATAGTTCGACTGTGCGTTGCATGTGCGTTGCAAGTGCGTTGCATGTGTGTTGTACAACTGTTTGTTCCAGCAAATGGATAAACAACAATTCATAGCAAGACAATATACTTTACATGTTCAACGCACATGAGAAGCAGCTGCTTGAAACATCTTGGTTAAATTGATATTTTTTGCCACATGCAAATGCTATTTCTGTGCTTATCCCTTCTATATATCTGTGTATCACAATTTCTCCTGGCAAATGACCGACCAAGAGTCACGTTGTCCCAACAAAGGACCATGCTACAGCTCGGTGGCGTCGCCTCCAGGTTGTCTCACCAAAGGCTCCACTTCCTCGCCACAGCTGAGGGTCTTCTAGGTCCGTTTCAACCAAGCCCAAAACATCTGAAACCAACAGGACCCCAGTTCTAGTTCGCCTTACAACCCCTGTTCTTGTTGGCATTCCTAATTAACACTATTTCAATCTATAAGAAATATGTAGAAATGCATTCAAAATGTGTTCAAATTCAATGTAATCTCAATATGATCAATTATGAGAAAAGCTATTTCCATACATATATATATATATACATATATATATATTTTATATATATATATATATCAACAGGGCTAAAGTTTTTTTCCCGTAGGGGCTCGCAGGGCCGAAGACATCATAAATGTGGGGGGTCCAATTTCAGGTCCGCTTCGTATGGCCTATGTGCCGGATCGAATTATCACCCCGTTTTGAATTAATAGACGATGCAAGCTCACAGGAGTGGTCCGTGATCTGTACAACAAAGAAAGGTCTGTTGCAGGAGTCTGGAGGGAAAGGGTCGGACGCCACCCAAGAGGAAACACTTTTGTCTTGGTGGAGTATGTATTGTATATAGAGTTGTGTGTATATACAAATATGTTAATCTAAAGATATATATATATGTATCTATATATGTCTATATATATATATATATATTAGATATAAATAAATGAATATAAATAAATAAATATATATATAATGATATACATCAATATAAATATATATGTATACAGCATATATACATTTAGTTATAGATATATATACTTGTTTATTTATTTATATGCGATCAACAACATATTTCAAACGTAATCTGAATATCCAGATTTGTCAAGAGCCGCGGGCCGCCGGCCTCAGGTGGCCTTGGTGCAATGACCTCCGCCTCCGTCCTCAACTCGCGCGCCTTGGGCGTGGGACGTGCCTGGCGGCGTCCAACCAAGCGGAGCTGTGCGCCACATGGCGGCCATGGGTCAGCCGCAGTGAACCAACCAACAACAACGGTGGAGCCTGGCTGGTTTAGCTGGTTATAATGGTTTATAATAGCTGGTTATAGCTGGTTAATAATGGTTGATAACAACCAACCAATGGTTAACTGGCTGGTTATTATGGTTAACAACTAACAATAGTAGGGGATACAAGGGATATACCAGCTCTATATGACTGTGGGTCGAGATTAATCAACCAACAACAATGGTTAACTGGCTGGTTAATGGTTAATAATAGGGGATGATAACCAACAAAAGTAGGGGATATACCAGCTAGATATGGTTATGGGTCAAGCAGTGAACCAACCAATTTCATGGGGGAGAATGATGACGAACAATAAGGGGGGAAACAATGGTTACTGATAGGGGAACCACCAACAATAATGTGGGATAATAACCAACCATAGGTAAAACATGGTAAAACAATGGTTACTGATAGGGTCAATATTAACCAACAATAATGGGGGATGCTAACTAACAAGCTAAAGGGAAAACTGGCTGGTTGATGATAGGGGAACCAGGGGGACTAAGGGTGATCTGACCCACAGCCACATCAGTTTCAACCCCGCAGTTTTGACGCTTCGGAGTCTGAAAGTATCAGAAAGTGGACATCCCAATGAATTGATCGCCTGGATCAGTGCTTTCGATCCACAGCCGTACCAAACCAAAAGCCCTGATTTCAAGTAGGGAAACGAGGGCCCCACTATTGAGAGGTGTCCCGAATGGTCCGTTTATGATGCAAACATCCTCAATGATGGTGTGATTCTCTGGGATCCACATGAGGTCACTCTCCACAAACAAAATGGCTTAATCACCATGGTTTGAAATCATCAACCAAGAAAAGCAGATCATCAAGGCATTGTATAACTCCAAGATTGGTGTTTTGGGGTGGATTCGACCAAGATGAACCGT
>VSDK01021272.1:526251-563543 GCA_009767595.1 Symbiodinium kawagutii
GGAATGCCGGCCAAAAAAGATATAGACATATGAAGCAACAAAATCAGGTTGTGACTCACGATTAATTGCTATGCTGATTGTCTACAACTTCGGAATCAATCGACAGTGTTGTTTCCTGAATGGAGGTACCCTCAAAACTACGCAGGAACTGCATTTCTTGATATGAAAACAATCAGTTGTGGGGAAAATCCTATTTGATGCTATACCGATGTATGTACATATCTACATATATAGTATATTTCACTTATCTTTTGAACATAGATACCATGTTTATCTGTGTATATTAGACTTTTGACATTTACATTTACGGCAGTGCGGGTGTTCATTCACCAAGTGAAGGTAAGGTGGGGATAATGACCAACAGATCATAGGGCAGATTGACCAGCATACTGAGACGTGACTCTTGCACACGCACACACACAGATACACATGTTGGCAATACACATGCTGGCACTGGCACTTGGAATCCAAAATGTCTGGCGATTAAGGACATCAATGCAAGTCGAAAGGTAAAACTATTCCAGCTCACTGAGAGGATCTAGGTCACCATAGGTCACCCTTTCACAGTCGATGGATTGAAAATGACTAGATGGCTACAAGTGAGCTCTGATGTCGGAATACTTGGAACATGCAGTCTTTCCAAAAGCATCACGACTCTGTATGACAGCCTTTGGTTCCGTCTCCTCCAACTCACGCCTCTACATCCTCAAATACATGATTGCCATGAAGGGCGCCAGTCCAAATTTCGATAAACAACCCCAACCTCTACCAAAGCCGCCGGAATGGTTGTGAAAACTTGTCTGCTCAAATAATGATTCAAGACTAGCTGCTCTTGCAACTAGAGGCTAGAGTAGCCCCCGTAAAAATCGTGGCAAATAGTGGTACAGTACTTACCTTCCCAATCGATGCCTTTGGATGCACGAAACCAGACAAGAACCGCTCCAGCAATGCCAACTGCGCAGTCAGGGGCGCTGCAGAAGGGGCCGGTGCACTGTGCACGCCGTAGTGTCGCTACGATTTAGTCTGTATATATAGTCACTACAAGCTTCATACCCAAAAGGATCCCACAACCCACCGGATAATTGTTTAAGGGAGCCAAAAATTTTGGGAAGCCCGCATTTGTGGATACATCCGCATACTCATGATACTAAATACTGATTTCAACCATTTTGAACGAAGATCCCTTGACAGACATTGGGGGTAGCTGTACCAACCAACCAAAGAACACGCTGCATGTTGGTGCTAGGACCACCAATAATCTGAGGTATACTGAGGTAAGTTTTTTCTGTGGATAATCCCATGTGGAGTGAGATCAAGTGCTTGTCCTAAAATAGCTCTACCCCTTGAGCATTCCCAAAATAGTTGGTTTCCCGCTTTGAAGGCATATGTTTGGCTGACTAAAGGGTAGCCCCATTTTTGATATACGATGCTGCAAATGACACCATGGTCTATGGCTTGAACATCCATGTTTCAGACTTCAAAGTCCCTTCGTCCCGAGCTGAAAAATCATCATCGCGTCGCCGAAACATATATACAATCATCAAGACGATTCACAGTCATGCAATGGCAAGACATGTTTATTTGCATCTATATCTAGTTACATATATAGGTGCTGATGTGTCTGTTTTGCAAAAACCATGTAATCCTAAACATGAACGTATTTGGTGTTGGAAAGCCAGAAATGACTGGGGTCCTTGCGGCAATCAATCCATGCTGCTACGTGTTGAAAAATAAGTACAGCAAGATTTGAATACAAATGTTTTCATTTTCTACAAATATATATACATACATATATGTATGTGTATGTACACTGTATGTAGGATATGTATCAATATCACTAAAAGTATGTGCATGTCTAACATCCTGTGCCCTCGGTCAGCATCACGGAAACACAAGGATTGGATTTTCTGGGGATCATTTTCTTGGTCGTGAATGCATTGGTCAATGAGAAGCACGTCCCCTGACGCAACCAGCACCTCTCCCTGCAAGGCCCTGGTCCTCCCGGGGATCCACACCCGCTTGCCGTCGTCGGGGAAACCCACCAAGATCCAGCCACGGTGGAGATCTGCACGGGAAGCAACAGGTGGGAAGTTGCAGCACAGAATTTGCTCAAGAAGTAAGCCCAAATTGAATGAGTTCCAGCCCTAAACATCCCGGTCCCCACTACTTTTTTTTCAACCCAAATCGCGAGCCGTGTCCAAGTCCCAAACAGAGCACTTTGCAAAAGGCTTAATTAAACCAGTTGCTCAAACAATCTTTGAATCAGCAACTGAGAGCAAAGTTTCATTGCTCTTTGGAAATGTGTAGGATGTACAAGAAGATGGAAAGCGGCGGAAGCGGGGAGAGCAGCCTTCGCCACAAAACAGGATTCACTCGGCTTCACCGATAGTTCGTCCTATTCGACAATCTGCTTGCCAGTCAAGTCAGTGCCTATTCGACAATCTGCGCCCCAGCCAAGTCAAACTTCCGGCCATCAGGCGCAAGCCAGCACTGGCGTTCATCCAGCTGCATGCAGCACACCACACAGCCGCAGGGGAAACAGATCCAACCTGCCAAGCAGCCCAGGATCAACGTATTGGTCCCGTTGTACTTCTCCAAGATCAAATTGCTGCCGGGAGGAACCGTCGGAGGCGGAGCGAGCATGATCGCGCCTCCGACCTGCTGCGCTCCCATGACTGTAGCCATTGGAACTGCCTGGGTCGGATTGGCCGTGTCGACTTTGGGGAAGAGGGCATCACCGGTGCTTGGATGGTTCATAGGTACAAACAGCTTGGTGGCAGCTTCCTGCAGCGGTGCAGCGCTGAGTTGCGGTTGCCTGGCTGCACCTGCGACTCTGACTTGTCGGACATCTCGGCGGAGTTGCGACACATCACGCCAGAGGCCGCCACACAGATCCAAGTGAGCTCCTGACAGGCAGAGGTCTGGACATAGAGGCCGTTGCTCTGGTTGCAAATGAAGCTGCCATTTTCCGTGTTGGAAAGCTCTCCAAAGAAGGCTTCCCCCACAGCACACTGAGTGTTGTCTTGTTCAGCCATGTTCATAGCTCTGAAGTAGGGAGCCGCTTGGATGCACTTCCATGCTGCCACGTGCTTTGCTGCCATGGCGGTTGTTGCGGCGACGGTGGTTGTTGCAGCGACGAGCTTCTGTTGAACCAGAAACGAGCTCCAGCCCTAAACCACTGTGAACCAGCATGATTGTCTTAACCAGTATGAACAATATATCTCAGGCTCACTAGGGCAACATTGGCTTAAGACAAATTCATCCGCAAACGCAAAGAAATGTAAGGAAAATCAAGAACTTCCCACCCAAGCAGAAGTGGTCGGTGCCACTTCAAATACTCAGCTGCTATTCCATGGGGGTCCCAAATTCTGGTCCATGATATCCTGATTGATCCCCTGTACAACTGACCAGCAGCGGACTACAGCCCACCTGGGGACTTCTCAGCGTGCGCCATAAGTGCGCTGGCGGCTAGGAGGTCGGCTGCGCCAGCCTTGCGAAGCCATTAGGCTGCTCGAGGGCATGGGCTTCGCTCATCAGATCCCACAGATTCCATCCCCGAAAATGCAAAAATGAGGAAACTTTCAGAAATGCAGGTCCTTAGGTGTGAAGAATTGTTCACGGTTTTTTGCATCGATGGCAAAAATGATCAAAGATATACGCTAAAATCTAGAAGACAGGAGTGACATGAAGTGACGATAGTTGATAGATTTGGATCATGGGCCCAGTCCCCAAGCCAAAGTAAGCCACGGAAGAAGCCCTGAGTCACCACCCAGAGTCTCTTAGAAAAGTAGCCACCACTTCGCCACCATGGGAGCCACCGCGGTTTGCCTCGGCGATAGTGTCTTCGGCACTAGGCCCTGGCGCTACAGTCGCATCCGCCTGAGCGCCACAGGGTGCCAGGAGGATATCCCAAAGTCAGCATCCTAAGTCCTACAGGTGGCTCCTACAACCTCTTCATTCACTTCATTCCCAGGATCTTTTTGCGGGTGAGGAAACCTCAAGTTGACCGGCCAAATGGAGATGTTGTATTCAAAAAGATCAAAAATGCACCAAAACTGCCCAAGTGCTTGTGTACCCAATCTGTTTGAGCGTTCTTGGCTTTGTCACCTGGTGTGCACTCAAGACTATGCAGATTGGAAGCCACTAGATACGGATCCTCGGGTCACTGCTCTTGACATGCCTGCTTTGAAGATGCAAATGAAAAATCCCTACCACGGGCGAATCGGTGTTTGAATGGCAAGGTACGCAAAATTCCGTGTCCTGTGCAAAATAATTCAACGTTTTGGGATGGTTGAACCCCTTGAGGATTCACCAATCAGACCAACCCTTCGATCGTTTTCTTCCAAAATGTAGATCGTCGCGGGCCAAAACCCCGCTGGGCACCCCGATGAAAATATATCGTCATAGAATGGCTATCCGGCCGCCAGGAAGGCTGACAACTAATCTCAGGTGATATGTGTAGCGTAACCAGGGTCGCCAAAGGTTGCATATCAATATGGATAATATGCATCCGTATGGGTGTTTCTGACAATAGGGGATCCCCTGGTTCTCATCCACTTTATTCACCACTTATAGCGATAAACCAACCATTCTTGGGGTCCCCTATTTTCAGAAACCCCCATGTATCCTTCCATCCACACTCCAAAACTGTAAAACCTCTGCAGGTATCCCAACCTTCCCCACAGCTCCAACCATTAGACCCCACCTCTGGTGGCACAGCGTCCTCATTGCCTCTGCCTTCTAGCTCTGCCTGAAGCTTCAGCCATGGAAAGGACAAGCGGACACGAACAACAAACAAGAATAGCATGTCGTACTTCATGTGTCCGCTTGTCTTAACTTAAGCTTGGCTATTCAAAAAAAATGGACATCGTAGAATAGCTGTGGTCTTTTACCAAGGACAATAAATCGTGGTTCAGCTACGCGTGAAAATTCAAGGAGAACAGCCCTAATTTGTGAGCTAACGTTGGTTTTGGACAAATCAAGCATTCCGCGCCAAGTGGTCACGAATCATCACGAATCATCCACCACTGGGAACCGTCACCATTCATGACCGACCACTCCCAACCACGACCAGAAGGGACAATGCTACGATATCTCCCATTGTCAGCCATTAAGCCAATGTTAGCCACTTTCAGCCATGTTCAACCACATGATTATATATGACAACTGTAGTCATCACTAGACATTGCTAGCCATTACCAGAGACTAGTCATTGCTAGTGAGCCACCATTACGACGATATGGTCATAATTGTGAATCAACTATCAACCATTACAAGTACATGGTTCAATCCATATGACCTCATTAAGCCAAGGCCAGCCACCGTAGTCATTAGTGATGATAGGTCTCTACTACAGTAGTGATTAGTCATTGCTAGTGATGGTCATTAGTCTTCTCCCGATGATCAGCTGCCATGGCCTCGACTACGGGGATCTCAGTCGCCATGGCATCGGCTTCTACAGCGGCGTCGGCCGCGTCGGTCTCGACGGCCGGTGCCTCGAGGGCGCAGAACGCATAGCCAAAGGAGAGAAAAAAAACATTAAAAGTATAAGTTGGTGTCAATATGGCCATAATTAATTGGTTTGTACTTGGTTCATGATTGGTTCATAATTGATTTTTGGTTGATAATTGGTTAGTAACTGATTAACTTCTATGCCACTGATCTATGATAAAAGAGAAAGGATGTGTGCTGATGAGTAATTAATTGTTAATGGTTGTATATAAACATAATGGTTTTAAGATTGAAGGAAAAAGAGATTTTACAGTACAAATAATGATGATGCTAATCAAGGGTTGTTTTAGGTGATTGATGTTCAATAATCATGGTTAACAACCAACAAAATACGAAATGGCAGATCCACATTGATCACCCACCAGCACTTTACCCATGTGGTTGGTGATTCGCCATCAAATACAGGGGGTTATTTATATAGATCGCCCATTACTAATGAAGGCGAGAAAGCAGAAAGGGTTGAAAATAAAAGAGAGAAAACTTGGGGAGGAATAAAGTGAGCGAAGATCGCAACAAATTTAGTCCACGAGATTCGAGATCAGTAGGGATCGAAACCGGAAAAAAACTGAAGCATTTGACAAACACTAATGAGATATCCTTTTGCAGGGGGTGGCACTCATGGTTTCCACTGAAGCTGCTTCAGCGAAGGATTCCCTGTGTTTCACATGGAGGCGTTCAAATCATCGGAATTTTGCTAAGGTTGAGAGTTGAGGCAACCATCGCGAGTGGCGGACTGCTCAAGAAATGACTGAGACAGTTCACCCCACTGCAAAACATGTTTCTTGGTCCCCAAACGTAGCCTCTAGCTTTGAGTCATACCCCAAGTTGGATATAGGAAGTCTCTACCATCGCTTTGGGTGCGGAATTGGAATCGTGACATCATCCCCGCATCCGAGTCGGTTTCTCGGTGAAAGCATGTGCTAGGAAAGATAAAATCTAGATGTACCAAATTGCGATATTTCACCCGTGGACATGTTTTGGTACTAAACAATTGGATACCTCGAACTACATAAAGTCCGATCCATTCTTATTTGGACTCCTTACCCGGGAACTGACGTCCCCTGGACGTCCCCTCGATGGAGTGCACTTGAGAAATGCATAAGATCTGAATGATTTATATACTTTGAGAACATACGCACACTGTGTAAAAAAGTGCCCCCATCGAAGTGGCATTGCCGGACAAGGTGCGGGCACGATGCGGGCAATGAAAACATTCCACCTTGCGTACAATGAATATCTACTTGCTATTAAGCTATCTTGACATGAGCTGATAGGCGCTGCCTTACACCAGCACATCATGGCATTTGGGATCTTCATAAATCAGGAACCCGACGAAATTGGAGCATCTAAAAATGCCTAATTCGCGGTTGTGAGGTGGAAAGGCCCATTTCTGATCAAGTACAACAACAGTTTAGCCCCGGCGCTGGTGGCTCCTTGGTTGATGGCCCCAGTCACCAAAAAGCTACCCCAAACAGTCCCAACAATCGTTCCTTTTCGTGGATAAAACGGTCAATCCCTTCCCCCTATTACTAAAAGTCTCCTGAGTTTTTGAGATGGTAATGGGAAGGGAGATTATTGGTGCGTTTTTTTGCTTTTTGTTGAGCCATGGTCAAAATTTGCTCTCAAGGTCATTCCCAGAAGCTGAGCACCCAATGGTTGACCGTGGCTCGACTGGGCACCCAGTGGTTCGCCCATCTCGAACCACGACGTGCCACTGCTCCGTTGCTCCC
Source organism: Symbiodinium kawagutii (assembly GCA_009767595.1). Classification (NCBI taxonomy): domain Eukaryota; class Dinophyceae; order Suessiales; family Symbiodiniaceae; genus Symbiodinium; species Symbiodinium kawagutii. Next base: position 533,493 of record VSDK01021272.1, read on the forward strand.
TGCTGTCCAGCCGCCGGCGGGAAGAGGGCACGGATCTTGGTCACTACGACTTTCACCTTGCAGAAGCTGATTCAGGTTGCTGATTCTCGAGCAGCAAGGATTCGACTTGTGGAGTTTACCAAGTAGAATTCGCATGCGATTACCAAAGTCAAGTCAAGCGATACGAAATTCCTTACAGGTGACTTCTTCACCTGGAGTGGTTAATCATGAGAATAAAAATCATGAAAAGTTGCAATCCTTTGGATTGTTATCAATAAGAAATAAGAAAAATAATGGAACAATCAATATTTAAAAAATATAGTATTTACCATGTTATTTCATAAATAGTAGTAAAATACAAAACCACAAGACACATGTCTTGTTCGCTGGGCAGCAGATCCACCAGCGAGACAAACTGTTGCCCTCCACGATCAAAAATGCTTCGAGAGTAACCAACAAACCTGTCGTGAGTGACCACGGCGATCTACACAAACATTCTACCAACATCGGTGGTAAACTGGCTTCAAAAAAACACAAGAAAAAATGTCTGCTTTTATGCTGTTTTCTCTGTAGAAGGTTCTGAAGGGGTACCCAGTGCCGAAACAACGCCGACGAAAGAGTTTGCTTGTTTGGCTTCTCAAAGGAGTGTCTTGTAGGACAGCGGTAGATCGCTCTATCATTAAGTTGATGGAAAAGATCCTGCACTCACCTGCTATCCACTACGCTGCTTATTGCACCATGTATGTGCCGTGCTATCCCACCTTTGAATGTATGTCGTTCGTCCCGCAATGTGCACAAACCACAATGGATTTTGCAGCAAGACCCTGTCGCTCTTCTCTTGAGCTCCAAACGTACAACTCATCTGGAACGACCTGCGGGCCGTTTCTGGGACACAAAACCACATGAGATGGTGCCCAGGTGATGATTTGCAGGAGCCCCCGTCAGTCTGGTCACCTACAGTTGATCATGCCTCGCAGCAAACTTGCGCAGCAAGATCCGCGACCACGATTTCACTCCCTTCTTGCACAACAGTGAACCCAGTGTAGATCTGTGTTTGTCTATTCATTCTGTAAATCCATCCAGCCCCGAAACAAATGCCTTGTGCTACAGCCGTCCGTTGACTACTCTCAACTGATGGTTTGATTCCAGGAGACCCCGGTAACATATGGAGTATGCATTGATAAAATTGGGTGAAGTTGGTCCCACACCCTCCAGGATCGGAGTGCCTTTCCAGCATCTAGGAGACTTTGGAGCTCTTCACCAACCACCTGAAGGAAAGCCAATGGCCTTGTCCGATTCTTGAAATCGACCATGGAACGCCATAGGATACCATAGGATACCATAGGATACCATGGGCAAACGTTTAATCCACCGAAAAATGTGGCAACGAAAATGTGCACGACATTGTAATCTAGCGAAAACCCATGTCCATAATTGTCCATGGCACTCCTGCATGGCACTGCCCGGTTTGTGATTGAACCCGAAGACGGAACAGAGGTCAAAAGCACAAGCGACTTGAGTCAAACAGGAATCTATATATATAATCTAATTTGTATATAATATATATATATACATATATAAGATAATCCGAGTTTGAAAATATTTGTTCCAAAACCCCTGGTTCTCTATCGACTACTGATTCCTACATCCCTGCCAAGGTTCTGAGCAGGGTGCTAGCGCCGCTCTTGCGTTTACCGGCAGCCCCGCCTGAAGTTCACCTCAGGTCCAAACAACAGGGTGTCCAGTCGGCGTCCAGAATTCTTGCGCCATTACCGCCCAGCCCTTCCCAGTGTTCTGGTGAGTTGGTGTACTTGTTCCAAAATTGTGAAACATCGAGGAAAACTGTACAACGTACCATGGGTACTACAAACAGTTCGACACTTTTTGCATGTTGCTTCCGTTGGGTACTGCAATGAACCCCTGTCAATGAACCCCTGTAAGAATCAATCAAATGACAACTGGATCGTTTTCGAGGCTCAGTCATTTCGGTTGCACGGTGGCACTCGCAGCGCCTGCCCCTGATCAGTGCAGACCAATGGATCGGTAGGATCGGTGCGCCCAATCCCATCTTGGATCTTCCCATGCAAATCCTTAAGATCCCATCTTTTCCCATCGGTCCCCATCGTTTCCAATCTGCTCCAATCTTTTCCAATCGTTCAGCATATATGTAAACATTGTGAGACTGAGACCCCCCCAGACACTTTGGTTTAGTGAGGAATCTAGACATCTTGATGGGGGCAAGGGTATGTGACAGCAGGGGGAAATAGGGGGAAGGGATGAGTGTGGTTCCACTTAGGGTGCTACAATCACCATGCTACCTGCTATCGCGTGGTTGTCACCAAACAAGCGATGATCTTTGTAGGGGAACCGCCTGTCTTGTGGCACACCATGATTACCATCATCGCTTCCTTCCCCACACCCATGGCAAACCGCACAGTGGATCATGAGGGCCCAGACGATTCACTCGGTCGCGGGTATAGTCGTCCGGTCGGGCTGGCACGGGGGGTTAGGTTGATGGCAGAATCTGCCGAAGCTACACATCCAATGGTGAATTTGCTACAGACTAGGGCACTCCAAACATGATTGTTCAAGTCTTGTCTGGCTAAGCCGTCACTGGGCACTTCTTGATGCTGAGACACCACAGCTAATCTGGAAGCTGCTGACTTAGATCCCCAATAAACAAAGCCATGACAAAGATCCCCAAGCCATTTGTATGTCAACGGCAATCCTTCTGGTGGGGGCTTTGGCAAACAAGTTTGAGCGATCACCAATCCCCGAACAGTGTAGAGATGGCATGAATTCCAGAGATGTTGATGGTCATGGAAGATCCGTTAAGAATTTCATAGTTTGATAATGGGCGAGTAAACACAAGAATTATCAAATGGAATACTGGGTAGTTATAGTGGATCCTGGAAGATGGCAAAGAATGGTTGGAACTTCCATTGATTCAACTGCCTTGCGCTGCCCCATCACCTTCAGTTCTTCGGTTTTCCAGCTCATGCAGTGCCCAAACAAAGCAGGATCCGTGTAAGGAGTCTTATCAGGATGTGTAGTCAGCCATGAATTCTCTTTTTTTCTGTAGTCACACACGTATGCATGACATGATGCCTTAGTTTGTTATTCTATGCAAGAAAAACAGTCCAAAGTAGTGTGGTGGACTCTAAAGACAACCCATAGTTGCCCGCGAACCACAACTATGTACGGTAGGTTCTGGGGGTCATCTCTCAATAGGGATCTTTCATGATGCACTATCACTAGCCATTATTCCAGATATATAGTATCAAATAAATAGACATCCTGCAGCAACTCTCATCAAGACCATGATGAATCATTTGTAACCCATAGTACCATGATGAATCATTGGTAACTGTATCAATCACACTATCAACCATTTGAACTGCTTTATCATCATTGCCCAACCAGTCTCAAGCGTGAATGGATCTTCCCTCGGGGGCCTGCAGCTAAAGACTCTCGTACCACTTCATCGACGTCGATGACCTGACGACCATGACAAGGGCTCGTGTTTAGCGGCATTCATGACCAGTGGTAACCATGAACAAGAGGGCTGATGATGGCAACGGTTACTCAATTGAGTATACTTAGGGCTGATGATGCTTAATCTTTTATGGTTGCAATGGCTGTAATCATACAATAATAGCTGTACTGGCCAATTCTGTGTTTCAGCTCTATTTTCAGCCAACACAGCAAAGTTGTGATGCTTATGATTCGTATAGTTCTGGTCTTAGGGTGGCTACAACGGTACACAGATGAAGGGAACCCGGTGACTGTCAAGGTGAGGATAGACGTGGCAGACCATGACCCTGGCCTCCAAGTTGTAGACCTCCGCCAGACGTCGGGCCACGGTCTTCTTGCCTGGTGGATACCAAGAGGATCTCGTGGATCGGTGGAGAAGCTGGGTGTCCTTCCATGGTGGAAGAAACTCAGGGGATTTCTGTTATTTTTTTAGTAGGACATAGTAGGACGATGAGAAAATGACGGTATGAGAGTATGAGAAAATAGTATGAGATGATATGAGAGGACTGCTATCATGTGACAAAAACTGTTGAGAGGAAACATACAGAACTGCTTAGATGTTTGGTTCCATGGCAGCGTCCTTAACAATGATGGACCAATCACTGGAAATGTCACATAACAATTTAACAATTGCCCAAAGGGTGGCATAGGCAGATGTTTATCACACACAAGGCGGTGTTAAACATTCGCGTAATCCCTATTTTGATAGCTGGTTTCCCCAGGGAGCAGCTGGAATCTAGAATCTGTAGGAGGAAAGTCTTTTTCAAACGTCAGCAAAATATAGCGCAAAATATCAAGGCCGGTGCTCAGCAATTGCTGGACAAGAAAACTTCGCGGCAACTCCGCCACACAACACTTACAGTACAAGCTGGTCTGAGACTGCAGAGGGGTCGCCACCAAATTTTGGATGGCCCCATGCTACGATTTGTCCATCTTTCAGGATCGCAGCAAATGCCTGAGTGGAGGACTGAATTTGCTGCACACCCTTCAACTGATCTTGGACGGCTGAGCTATCACCACCAAAGTCCGGATCGCCCCAGGCTACGACTGATCCATCTGCAAGGATTGCAGCAAATGCGCGCGGGGTGGCTTGAATGTGCTGCACACTCCTCAACTGATCCTGGACAGCGGAGCTGTCACCACCAGAGTCTGGACAGCCCCACGTCACGACCGACCCATCTTGTATGATTGCAGCAAATGCACGAAAAGTGGCCTGAATGCATCGCACACTCCTCAGCTGATCTTGGACCGCTGAGCTGTCACCACCAAAGTCCGGATTGCCCCAGGTTTCGACCCGATCTTTCAGGATCGCAGCAAATGCTCGCTCCGTGGCCTGAATGTGCTGCACACCTTTCAGCTGATCTTGGACCGCTGAGCTGTCACCACCAAAGCCCGGATCGCCCCAGGATACGACCGATCCATCTTGCAGGATTGCAGCGAAGGCATCTTTAGTGGCTTGAATGTTCTGCACACTCCTCAACTGATCCTGCACAGCGGAGCTGTCACCACCAGAGTCTGGACAGCCCCACGTCGCGACGGACCCATCCTCCAGGATCGCGGCAAAGGCGCCGCAAGAAGCCTGAATCTGCTGCACACCCCTGATCTGATCAGAGCCGCCAGCGCCAGCATCTGTACAGCCCCACATCACCACCGATCCATCTGCCAGGATCGCAGCGAAGGCAGTCAGTGTGGCCTGGATGTGCCGCACACCCCTCAGCTGATCTTGGACCGCTGAGCTGTCTCCGCCAGAGTCTGGACTGCCCCAGGTCACCACGCGCCCATCCTCAAGGATCGCAGCAAATGCATCATACGTGGACTGAATGTACCGCACGCCCTTGAGCTGTTCTTGCACGGGAGAGCTGTTTCCACCACAGTCGGGACGCCCCCATGTGACGACCCGCCCATCTTCCAAGATAGCCGCAAAAGCATAAGTCGTGGCCTGAATGTGCTGCGTTCCCCTGAACTGATCCTGGACGGCAGAGCTGTCACCACCAAATCCGGGATGGCCCCATGTTATGGTCTTGTCGTCTCCGACACACCACAAAGCAAAGGCTCCTCCTCTTTTGATTGCTGCTTGGTCTCCTCCTTTGCCTCCTCCTTTGCCTCCTCCTTTGCCTTCCCTTAGGGATAGTAGCATATCGGTTTTGGTGGCTGCCACACTTGCTTTTTGTGCAATAGCCATGAGGTGGTCTCCCTCCTGAATCCCTGCAGTCTTCAAACATTCAGCAGGGTCAACGAGAACACGTCCCTCTGCGGTGACAAGCCTGAGGAAACCTTGTCCAAAAGACCTCTGGGCCAGGAGCTTCAGGTCCCTGATGTTGGAGGACTCTGGAACGGAAAAGCATTCGCTTCGGCCGCTCGGGAAACCCACGTTCACCTGAAACATTTCTTCAACTCAGTGTATTCCAGGTCCCCCAAATCCCTTGAGCGACAAATTCTGCGACATTTTGGGGTGTGACACTAACCAACACGCAGTTGAAGAGGCTGAGAGAGTTCAACTTGCCCCATGCAAAATTTTGCCAAACTGAGCATATGTACAGGACGGTGTCATATTCTTGATTCGTTGTCCTGTTTTGGTCGCCAGTGCTACCATGATTTTGCCTCCTCGTAATTACTACATTTTGCGCGTCGCTATTGCAGTAATAGCAGAATTCATCATTCACAGTGATTGACCCCAACCAACCATCATCAAGCACTAGCATTGTGTTGTTTTTCCGTATCATTGCTGCTGCAATCTCCTGCTGCTGTTGGCTCGTGTTGTCATATCAAACTCTTATTTTGAGTCTTCCTGATTGCGAAGACCCCTTCTTGTGGGTCCTCAATTCGTCTTGTCTGCATATTATCCCCATATCTTATTCCACTGTTGTTGTCAATTGGTGTCTACATATTTCGTACATCCCCCAACTGCATGTTTAACCATCATTAACCATTAGTACACCATCATCAAACATCATTGACCATTAGTAAACCATCATTCACCAACTGAAGTGCACGAGCAACCTACAACCAGGGCCGCGGGCCCACCGCTTTCCGCGCCTGCGTAGGGTTTCCCCGTCAGGACCAGGCGCAAAGGAACCTGACGCAGCCAGAAGTGCTGGATGATGTCGTGGGTGATGATTGATTGATGGTGATGGTTTATCAAGAGTTTATCAAGATGGCTTATCAAGAGTTTATCAAGATGATTTATCAAGAGTTTGTTCACGATGAAATGATTGATGGTGGGAAATGATGGTTTATCAAGAGTTGTTGTTCCCTCGGACACCATGTTACCGCCCAGGACATCTGCGTTGTTGTATCCTTTCCTTTCTTTTTGCTGTTTTTTTCCGACGGTTTGAGGGCGTCCTACCGCTATTGATGGTTGATCAATAGTGGTTTGTTGATGGCTGGTGGTGATTCATGATGACCAATGGTCGCTAATGGTGGTGATTAGTTGATGGTTGATCATGGCTAATGGTCGCCAAGTATGGTGGTCAATAATGGCGTTTGATGACAAATAGTGGTTTTTGCTGGCGGTGGCAAATGTTGGTCAAGGATCAAGGATGGCTAAGGACGATAAATTCTGATTAGTAGTGGTGATGGTGGTTTGTGGTGACCCACTTGGCAATGATCAGCAATTCTAAATTGTCAGAGCTGATTGCTGCATGCTGACAGTGATGAGTTTAGCATCTACATGTGCAACTGCCTACTATCTGAGTCAAAGCTTGCACGCAGCCCTCACTTGCTGGCAGCGACCAAAAAGCTAAAGCATGGTGGGCCCCCACAGAAAGGTCCAAACAGTTGATTTAATCTCCAAATGCTTCATGTAGCACAAATGACCACGAAGTCGAGACAGAGCTTAGGGATGAAGTTCGCAGCTCATGACCGATTTCTCCAGGTTGTCTTAGTGACGAAAGTTAGGATGGGTTCACGCAGAATTTTTCGGGCCCCCAATCCGGGCAGCGCTGTAAAAACTCTGGTAATAAACTTGAAAGGTAGGATGTCAATCTACGTAGTTGTGATCCGCACGCACCAAATGGTAATCCCAGGGGTGGTTTTCGCAGGTTGTTCTACTGGTCAATAGGGATTCTGCCCATCATGCCTTACGATAGCCCCCTTGTTTCACCGCTCAACATAACATAATATTTGCTGCTCTTATCATATGATTTATTGTTAATCAACATTACATAGCAACTGCTAATTTTTACAAGTCTGTGTGGATGATAAAGCATTTTTTAGCATAACATCACATGGATTCACATGGCTTTGGGTCAAAACCCTGTACCCCTGGTTCCTCATCATTAACCATTGTTTTCCCTATAGTTTTATTGATTATTATTCACTATTTATGATGGTTGATATTGACCCATTGCCACATGGGGGGTTTCTTCAAAATCCCTGGCATGGGGGATAGTGTTACCACTGGCACACTGCTCCCTGGCACCTCTGGCATCGTGGGCGGAGGCGATGCCGCAGGCGCTTTGTACATCCTGAGCCGTGTCGCGACACGTGGGGTGTGGGGAAACACGTGGTCCACCATGGACCACTTGGAGCTTTGCAAATCATGGTTGGTTGATGATAGTGACTGGTGGTCAACCCATGGGTGATGATGGTTGGTGATAGTTCATATTAGTGAATGATAGCTACTGGTGTTTGTGAAGATGTTTGAAGACTTGTTAGTTAATAATGTCAATACTTGTTGACAATGATCACCAATATTGCAATATTGCATCAAACATTAATGATGAATGTATATCTTGTGGTTTCGACCAATCCAAGCAATATGTGTCAACGTGGGTAGTTCATCATCCAAAGTGGGGATGGAACAGCCAAGATTTCCAAACGGCCAATCAGCTTTATCATTTCATTCTCAAAAAGACTCGGGTGAATCCGATTGTGACCAGTGATCCGAGCAGATTCTTTTGCATCACACGCCGGGTGAGTTCTTTCGCCAAGATCACCAGCAGGAGCCCCAGCAGACATCGCATGGCACCTGTCAATCATGGAGGCGACCAACATGCCGAATCTGTAGTTGACCTCACTCTGCAGAGTTTTGCCGGTGGCCATTGCGATATTGGAAGGAGAAACACCTAGGCTTTCCCAAATCATGGTTTAATGATGTTTAATGGTTCTCGTAGTGGTTGGTGGATCTTCTCAATTGAATCATTGGCGTCAAGAGTTACAAATAATTACCCAAATGATTGTTGTTCCCTCCAGTGATCATAGCCCTAACATGTGTCAACAGAATGATGGTGATTGAATGTGATTCGTTTACCGACCTTGAATTACAGTATCTTGAATTAAGGTCCATGAGTGTTGTGTGATTGTTTCCTCATGACCTGGCTATCGGGCTGCCTGGGTGAGGCTGACGCCATTGCTGGCTGCCACACCTTTCAACATCTTCAATGACCCAAAATGTTGAGAGCAACAAGCTGCTTAATCATTCCAGGTTGTATAGCAAATGTTGGAGCTACACTTCACCACCTCAGAATGGCGATGTCAATGATGTCAATGATGTCTTCGCCATCTATTGCTAACCGTCACAGCTGCCACCACCACCAACAGCTTGTTGGGGCGCCTGGGCTGAACCACAACCACTTATGGGGCATCTTCAAGTCTCGGGATTAGCATCCTCACACAAGAAAGAACATCAAATCCAAAATGTTGGAAAATCAGAAACCATGTTTTTGCATAATCTCGATCTGATGAATACCAAAACAAAACAACAAAAGATCTCTTCCCTGTCAAGCCTTGATAGGCTCCCGTGAGAAATGACGCCACCAGCGGCTCCCCTGTGCTTCGAACGGGCAGTTTGTCCACGTAGTCCAGCTCCGAGGTCAGTTTGTCCACGAAGCTAATCTGCGTCGCGATGGCACTTGGCACATCTTGGCGCTGGGGGTGACCGTCTTGGCAGGGCCTTTGATGACCTAAACGCTGAGTCTGATTTCTGCCAGGTTGGAAAGGCCAACCATGACCACCAAGAGTCCCTCGAGAACCCTCGCTGACGGTTGGGAGCAGAGTGTCCTATACATGGACTTACTCCTTCAAAAAAGGGCCAAGACGCGCTCATTATCCTTAATGAATGAATAATGGTCATCAGAAACTGTGAATGGCCATGACTAAACCCTTGCTGAACTTTATGGTGCTAGCGCATTGCCAAAACATTTCCAGGGCGTCCCTTCAAAGGCGGCTCTTTGAAAAAATCATTCTTGAAACCTGGCAGCCACCCTACAACCAGAAACGGACATGGTGCTTTCTCCCGGAGCAGTTCCCAAACCACGAAAATGGATGTTGCATGAGAACACAATGACGGCTTCCACCAGGAAGTGTCATTCTGACTCCATCTTTATCACGAGCTGGGCTTCCGGTGAACATCTTGAAAAGTGGTTGCCAATCTTTTTCACCGCAGGCTGCTCTCGGTCACAACTTGTGCTGCGTAGCTCCTGTGTCAAGCGCTGCAGCAACACGCGTACGATCACGTAGAAGGATTGGATTCCCAAGAAACCATGGTGGTAGAATCACCTAGTGACAATGATAGAACCCCTTAAGTTGCCACAATGCTCACCTGGAGTTTTTGACTAAGCATAAGCGCAAAGATGAAGACTGATAAATCGTTGATGCCAATTCACAAGCTGGTGATCTGCTTCGCCATGTTTGCTCTGGAACCTCCCGAAACTAAAACATCACAGGGATGTCAGCAGAGACACGAAGTGATCGGTTCGTCCTGCAACTCTCTGGTGGAAGATCACAGGGCTCCAAACCAGCTGAGAAAGCTGCGGATGGATCCACTCAGCCTCTTGGAAGGCCAAGGCCATCCGCAGCCCCAAAAGAATCGTCGGAGACACCGGAGATCCCTGTCAAAGTGCAAAGATATGTGTGGTGGTTGCCCATGGTTGCCCCTATTTTGGGAAACACCCATGTCTGTAGCTGGTGTCATTGGTCACCTGAGGGTTTCAGGGGTTCCTGGGGAACAATCACCTGGTGTTATCACGTCCTTGATAACAGGGGCTGGTGGAGACTCTGGCTCATTGACCATATAAGAACACATCCATACCATATTTGAAAATATTGTCACCACATGTCCACTAGATTTGATCAGCAAATTCACAATGGGTAAAATCCACGGAGAAGAGCAGCCAAACTCAGTCGACTTCAAAGGTCCTAGTTACCAGTGGCGCTCCTGCTGCGAAGCGCGGGGGAACCCGTCCTTTCAGAGCTTGCGCCAGGCGCTGCGGCTCTCCTGCCATTGGGGCTTGGGTGCAGGTACCTGAATTGTCCAAGAGATGAGTGTTCACTGAAAGTAATGAAAGTTGCCCAGTAGTCACCAGTATTGTTGGACTCTAGCGATTCAACCTTGACAAAGTTTCACACAAGCATTGTTGGCTCCAGTTACTGCGTCGGGGAATAGCCCAATTGATACCAAAGCAGGAAAACAAACATCTCAGCATCAAGGATCCTGTCTCTTCTGAAATGTTCACAGGGAGTACACAAGGCATCGCTATATGTCGCACCCTATTGCACCAATAGCTGCTTGGATGCACACCTACAATTTTTGTTGGTTGCAGTTGCAATGGTGACTGCTGCATGACGGTCAATGCCGGTTGGTCATTTTCCGTTGCTTGTTCGTAGTGGGTGGCAGCAGGAGATCTTGTTGTTCTTGCTAAAGTCCTGAAACTGGTGGCAGGCTTAGCTGTGGTTGTTTATCCATTGAGATCAAAGCACATCTTTGGAGGTCGTTGGGGGTCCTCGATGGATATGGACTGGAGTAAATATCCAATACCACACCATTGGTTCTTGGTGACTTTGGGTTCTAAACCACAGTCACGGGGATCATCATCACTGGATTCCCAGTCACGAACTCAATGATACAACTGCAAGTTATCTATCCCTGGATCTGTGAGAGTTACGCATCCCTCATGGTGAGTTCCGTCGCCTGGTTGTTAACGTCACCACAGCTGCTCCCTGGTCGCAGGACCCTTCGGGATGGATTACCATTAGATCTCCCATGGGGACAGTGTCCATGAATTGCTAAGGTCATTTGACCATCCTCCAAAGTTCTATGTTTTCGTCGGTCTGGCCCTCTTCACTTCTAACAGATTCTCACGAAATATCTGAATCAGCCCTGCTACTAACAATGAGCATTCTTGAGAATACTTGCATTGCAGGGAATCTGCCATTGACCATCTTGGCCACTGCGCAGGATGTTTCGAGGATCCGTTTGTGGCAAAGTCTGCGTGGTACTTGGCAATGGGTCAAAACCCTGTACCCCTGGTTCCCTCATCATGAGCCATTGTTTTCCTTATTATTGTTGGTTATTACCCACCATTATTGGTTGATTAATTAATATTGACCCATAGCCACTTCCCCACATGATTCGCTGACATTGCTCCTCTGCTCAACGCCTTAGCTGTGCTGATTCTTGGCACAGCGATAGGTAAAGCTACAGAATCATTTTCGATAGCTATATAGTGGTTTTCTCAAAATAGGGGACACCAAAAAATGGTGGGTTTATTACTATAAATAATTTCAATAATGGATGATTTGGGGGTACCCCTATTTTGAGAAACACCCCCATATAATGCTTGGATGGGGTTTTCGGGGTTCCCAAGGACAAGCCACCAACAGGTGGGATTCCACCGCGACCAAGCTGGCGAAACGCTGCATAGGACAATTTTCATTCGTTGCTTGCACGCGCTCGTGATGCAGAAGGATTGAAATCTGGTTGATAATGGGTGGTCTAATATGACACCTGTTGGTAGCAGAATCCCTTACAAAAATCAACGACCCAAAGTTCGCCTTGTGAAGAGTTGCCTGCACAAAACCACCAGAATCTAGAATCATTGGAGCAAAACGCGTGTAGCCTCAACCAGTTTTGACAATAGAAACAGATACAGCTGGTTGAATCACTCTGGACCATGATCCACTGAGGGTTTGGCAACTGCTTAAAAGTTCAATGGCTGAAAGGTAAAGCCATGCGTCCGCAGGCATGGGTCGAAAATAGTGTGCCAAGTCAGTTTGTGCCATTCAAGCAGTATCAAAAAAAATCTAAAAGGACATACCCACAATTGATGATGGTCGATGGTATTCAGTGATGGTGGAGTCCGAGGTTGTACACTAGCCATTTTCTTAGTTGCTTCGACCTGTACGGCTACCCTGCGGAGTGTGTGAGTGAGAGAGATGACACTAATGTATTTTGGGGGTTGGTGCTGGGTTCCTATAGTCAATTACCTACTTACGCAACCAACATTCCTACAACTACTCACTACTCACAATAACCTGCCAGCACCTTCTTCAATCCTAATCCTCGAGAAGAAAATTGATATATATATATATATAGCAAAGGTTTTAATCATGCGCCCAAAAGACAGAAGTTCTACTTGAAATCTATTGCAATCATTATCCTTCACGAAAGAAAAGTTGAATCGAAGTCAAGTCAAGTCAAGATGAACAGCGCGCCTTTGATATGTTTCAATCATTGTGATTGCCGAAAGCAAGCTGATTTCAACTCAAATGCAAGAACTGAGTCAACATTTGATGGTTCAATCCAGGAATATTGACAGTACAAAAATGTGCTATCTTAATTGATACTATTCAGAATACGCAAATAACTTTGGGGGAGGGTGGATGCACTACTCACTCATCAGAAACAAAATAAAACATTCGGACCTATGGACATTTAAAGACCATGTAGCATAATCGATTGTAAGAAGCCATCTATAGCATGATTTCCGCTGCTCAGAACTCAGCCAGCTCCAACCCTTCAGCTGTACCGACACAATTCCTTTTGGAAGTTGGAGCATTTCTAAGCTCAGGTCGCTAACTCTGCTACTAGGCCGAAGTCTGTTGCTTGACCCTGACACTTGCGAGATTCTGGATATCCCATCTGATTATCTTCATTGGCACTCCAGTCGTGAGCTTCGAAATCCCCAAGAAACTGCATGAAACAATCTCTAGGCTTCTTTAAATGACTTGGTTGCAAAAAAAATGTGATGTACACTAGGAGGATGCGACCATGTGCTAACTTTGAAACATCCATCCCAAGAGTGAGCAACTAGAGGGCCTATTTTTTTGTTGCAGCCATGTCATTTGCTGGCCCATGCGAGTGAGGCGAGTTAGAAAACCCACTGTATCATCAAAAAAGAACATCTATGGCTACAGTGTGTCGCATGGCCATGGCCCCAACGAAAAAATCGGCCACCAGCAGCTGTTCCCAACCGCCATGCCCACTTTGATTTGAGCCGTACTCACTTTGATTTGTGTGGTGATCATGAATCATCAACAATCAAGCATGATTACCTTTCAACATGTTCAACCATCAACTAGATGTTTCATCAGAACCATGGAGGGTGAGGGTGCCTTCTTGGCTGTATCGGCTTCACAATGTGAGAATGTTATGGATCTAGCCGACAGTGAGCAAGCAGAAACGAACATGATCACATTCACAAGTGACCCATGATGCTACTGGTCCTAGTTCATGATCGGTTTATTGGTTGATGATACGGTTGCTCAAGCATTCATATCAAACCTATTCAAAAATATCATGCATATCAAACCTATCCATTACTATCATGCTACTGGTTTTGATCAATTGATGAAATGATCTAGTTGGTGCGTTGACGAGCCCGAACATCAGTGAGTACATCCGACATAGTGTTGGGAATCTTTCAGAAAATCTGGCTCAAAGCCGTCCAATGAGGAAGACACGAGTATGCAGTACCATCGAACAAAATGAACACCTTGAAATACAACGCAACAAGGAAGAAATACCGACCGAGACAAATTGCGCCCTTTTTGGATGAGATGGAAACCACGCAAGCATGAAACACCGGGGCCGTGCTAACCTGCACTTGTGGCAGCATCGGCCCTGTCAAATGTGCATGACGGCATCCCAAATATTCACAACCGATGGAGCTATGGCAAAAAATCCACCACAGAAAGCTGGCACCCACTTGTGGTGGCAGCTGAAAAATGGGACTCTCCAACAAAGAAACACCCCAGTTGCTTCGCGGGACCCGTGTAAAAACGAATTTTCTGACCCGTGGACCTCACATGGCCAGCTGCTGACCCCACATCAGATCATTAAAAACCTGCTTGAAGTCCACTTTGGCGATGAACCAACCTTAGAACAGCTGACTTGGCTTGGCTGCACATGACTCTTTAGAAGGCAGGAACAACAAAGCCCTTTGTTTGAAGAGATGTATTTTCTAAGATATAACACAATCAAAATCGCGGCATTTGAGGCCGGGGCGCCCGAGTCTGAAGAAGAGTGATGTTCAACAGTTAAAGTCAAAATGATATGTATCCTCGCATGGGTGTGTGTGTGTGTGAACGCTAATTGTGTAGTGATTCCTGTAATTCCATCCGTGGTTGTTTACATGCACATGCGTATATCAAAAAACTAGGTGTATGCATTTGTAGAATTATATATATATATCTATTTATATACGCATGGAAATACATGTAGACATCCACATATACAAGTACAAATACATATATGTACATATACATACGTATGCAAATTGATTCTAGATGCACATATCTTAAAATATGTATACATATATACGTTTGTTCAAAAGACATCTCACACCATTTCCTGCGCTCAAGTCCAGGCACATGAGGAAAATTCCAAGAAATCTGCCCGAAGACTTCAATGGTTACTCAACTATTTGTAGAGGGCTCCGCAATAAATCTATTTTATGGCTTACAACCCAAGACTTAAGAGAAAAAAAGAGCACTTAACAGGCCACGAAACCCTTTCTTGGTGGGGAAAAAAGAACCCATTGCTATTGCTTTCTTCTTGGAGAAAGATTACGGGTACGGCCATCGACGGCCCCAAAATCCTATGAACTATTGTTCTAGATGGGCGGTCTAGACTAACAAGTGGTCCGTGGCAATGGGTTCTTCAATATTGAAAAAGCAATGGAAATATACGGGTTTACTGTGTTGTCTTTATGTTTTTCTTGTTGTTGTTGTTGTTGTTGTTGTTGTTGTTGTTGTTGGTTTTTGGTTGTTGTTCTTCGTCATCCCCTATTGAGGGGTCCCGCAGGTAGAAGCCTTGCGAAAATAGACCACCATGCAGAAGGGACATGTTCTCAAATATGCTAAGTTGTTTTCCATGAGCCAACCACGAATTCCTGTTGACCTATTTCCTCATTGCTGCTTGTTCGCCAGAAACAATTTAGAAAAGAAAACAAATACTGACCATTTAAACTCATTATTGTTAAACATCATAATCTATTGTTGAACTAATTATTTTTAAACTAATTATTGTTAAACTAATTATGCTGCTTCTTGGACCATCTTATCAATTTCATCATCGTCAAGCTGACCAAGAAATTACCACTGTCCGTGCTGAGGCAGCTGCCCAGCACCAGTCCCATGACCTGAGAATGGCAACTGATGCCGCGAAATGCCGCCATTGGCAGAAACAAATGCTTGCATTGGTTGGATGCTTGGGTGGATGGATAGTTAGTTGGATGGCTGGTGGGATGGTTGGTTGATCGATTGGTCGATTATGGAGAGGATAAAGTCGGTTGGTCGATCGGTCGGTTGGTTGATTTGTTGTTGTTGTTGTTGTTGTTGTTGGCTTTCTTGCTTGCTTGCTTGCTTGCTTGCTTGCTTGCTTGTTTGCTTGTTTGCTTGCTTGCTTGCTTGCTTGCTTGCTTGGTGAGTTCCAGGATGCAAGCAACGACATGTCCAACAAGAATCAGAAAATTTGGCAACCACTTGATCATGAAGGAGAGGGGCATACCTGCGGGCAGGACCTGCTTTCACCAACTTGTTACACTGTCGTTGCTTATCATTATTGCTGATTACGAGTACCTGCCTATCATTGGTCATTCGTGGCTCTCAATCCCTAACATTGGTTGAATATCTTGTGTTAATCGCGTGTATCATCGGTGCTAACTATTTTCCCTCATACGGATGCCAAATGTCGTTGGCTATTGGGAAGAGAGTGAATACAAGAATTAATTAAATTTAAATCGCGATTTAATTCCTCAACATGTGGACATCACACTGCACCCAAGGAAAAAAACATGTATCAAAATTTAATTCCCTCACGTTGGTCCTGAGAAAATGACTGCATGAAAACGAATTAAATCCGGATTCAATTCTTTTTCCCCATGTCTTTATTCCAGTTCTAATCTGATTGCCCAGGGAACTGTTTTCAAGAAAGATCCTCGCAAATCGGATGGAAAGTTGTCGATTGGAAAAAAAGGATTTGGCCAGCAATGCAAAGCTCAACGGACATACTTGTTATATTTGTGGTCCATGTGACACTGTTTGCCTCCAAGAAAGAATTAAATCCTGATTTAATTCCTGTTTTGGGGGTCTGACCTGGTTCGAGTGAATAATGCTATCAGAAGAGAGAAACATTGGCTTACGAAACATTAATTTAAAACACGCTTTGAAAAACGGAATGCTGACAGTTCGAAATTTCTAGAGTGTCTGCTCCCATTGGACCCGTTAAAAAGGATTAAATCAGGATTTAATTTTTTTTGCCATGTCTTTATTCCAGTTCTAATCTGATTTGCCCAGGGAACTGGTTTCAAGAAAGATCCTCGCAAATCGGATGGAAAGTTGTCGATTGGAAAAAAAAGGATTTGGCCAGCAATGCAGAGCTCAATTGGAATACTTGTTATATTTGTGGTCCATGTGACACTGTTTGCCTCCAAGAAAGAATTAAATCCTGATTTAATTCCTTTTTGGGGGGTCTGACCTGGTTCGAGTGGATAATGCTATCAGAAGAGAGAAACATTGGCTTACGAAACATTAATTTAAAACACGCTTTGAAAAACGGAATGCCGACAGTTCGAGATTTCTAGAGTGTCTGCTCCCATTGCACCCGTTAAAAAGGATTAAATCAGGATTTAATTCTTTTTGCCATGTCTTTATTCCCGTTCTAATCTTCATGGTCCAAGTACTGGTTGCAGGAACCGGTGACAAACAGCTTGCCAGAACCGGGATGTGGAGGTATGGGGATGAAACATGTTGACGCATATGTCCATCCGTGGTTTCTAGATACCTATATGATAACGAATGTCTGTGTAAATTCGAAGATGAAATATCATTGTGTATATCTATATGTACATAATTTCCCTGAAGGCATACAATGGATGGAACTGTCTAGAAATGAACAGCCAACATGGTTTCTATGAAAAATCCTTGGTGACTCAACAGGTTCTAGCTGGTCTTTCCAAGCCACATTCAATCAATTGCTTTTAGCTGGCCAAAGCCATGAATCGATTGCACACAGCTGGTCTCTACCTTCAATCAGCCCATCTGCCATGATGAATCCTACTTAACTCCTGCCATTTCAGGGGGTAGCAGCCGAGCCAAATAAAAAGAATTCAATCAAGATTTAATTCTTTTCGCGGGGGGCCTAGCCATTTCAGAGGGCTCCGGAGCCAAGGAAAAGAATTAAATCTGGATTTAATTCCTCTGTGAACGGCTTTCAGAAGCGCCTCAGGCAGCGCATGGCCCAAAGAATTAAATCCAGATTTAGTCTTATTTAACTCTTGTATTTACTCCTTTTCTGGCTATTGCCATGATTCTATGGTTGCTAATTGATGAATCATCATGGATGATTCTTGCTGCTTTTTATCCCGTATATGTTGGCCATCAACCTCCATTGTTGCTTGTTTGCCCTGGTACATAACCCTGGTACATAAGGTTTCTTGTGCTGGAAGCATCGACTCGTCACATGGATTTGAGATATGGCTACCAAGATGTACACACCATGGGTATCCCAAAAACGAGAATCTCTATCTTAAGAATGGGTAGATATCAATTATCAACCGTTATTGCCAACCATTATTAATCAAGTGATTGCTACGCTGTTTCATCATGGGTCAATGGCTAATGGCTGAGTAGGTTTGGGAACGGCAACCAAAATCAGTTGCTTCACCTCCTTTAGTCAACTGCAGCAACTCATTTGCTTCACCTTGCTAGTTGCCAACCATGAACCCACCATTAACCAACCATTGACCCACCATTCACCCACCATTAATCCGCCTTGAACCATCCGTTAACCAACCGTTTACCTAGCTGCTTCCCTGGCTGAGGCTTAGGCTGTATGGCAGAAGATCTGAAAGGACGTGATGGATTTGCTCCAACAACTACGGCAGATGCGGCAGCAAGGGAGCCACCGGTTGGGAACTCAACACAACGGGTTGGTTGAAGCGAGAAACTTTTATAGAGCGCACAGGTCACATTATGGATGTATAAGACGTGTATAAATAAACAGACATATATATTTATTTACACATATATATTTATATATATATATATATATGTATGTAGGTGTATCTGTATATGTACATCTATGCTATATCTCTATGTACTTCTTGGAATGATCTCTTTATCTTCACTAGTGGGTCCCAGCTAAACTTGGGCTACGCCCACCTGACCACTGCAACCGGCCTCCGACAGCAGCAACGACACCTGGCAGAGGAACCCCAAGGGGAGAGCGTGTTTCACCAGGGTCGATGGTAGGTGCATCACGCTTGAGGATGGTTGATATCAGGTGGATTCACCTAGTCATTGATAGGTTGATTGGGTTGAATCACAATTCATAGGTTCATTAGTGACTTCTTTACTGATTGATCAATTGTCAACAGAAGGCTTTCCCTGCAACATTTTCCCATCAACCAACCCAGTGACACAACAGATGTTGATATCAGATATCTAGCTGATTTATGGCTTTCCCAGCGACAGTTTGGTTGTGAGTGTTTTTTGATGTTTTTCATTTTTGCAAACGGCAATATTGTTTGGCTTTACGCTCAGGATGACCATTCGACCAGTTTTGATAATCCAGTAGAGTTGTGCTTATAACAGCTCCAGTCATGATTAGAACTTATGGTTACGCTTCCTATGGTTGTTCAACCAAGTTCAAGGCAGATCGCTTTTCCCAAACAAAGTGGTGCTTTCCAAACACATACTGTCTGTTGCGAATGAAAAAATGTATATTTCTTCCATATAGGAATGCATTGTGGAAAACTAGGGATAGCTGAACTAGGTTTCGTTTCCTGGTATCGGTATGAGTGTGCTTTCCGGTTTTGCTCGAATGCACAAGGCCGGTAAATCAGTTCTGTTTTTCAAATCCAGTTCCAAACTTGTCAATGATGATTGAGTATGGTAATTCATGGTTCGTGGGGCTATTGTTTTTTAATATCTTGAGGGTGTGTTCGCGACCGTTAGCAATACTTGCTCTCTTGTTTAAGAATCGTTGCTAGCCGGAGGCCTGCCAGAGTGGTTGACTTAACCTTGATGTTTTCTAAATGAATCATCTCACGCAATGAAGGACGATGATGATGATGATGAGGAGGATGATGATGATGATGGTGATGATGATGATGATGATGGTGATGATGATGGTGATGATGGCCATGTGCTCGGTGATGGTGATGACGATGACGATGACGATGACGATGACGATGACGATGACGATGCCGATGCCGATGCCGATGACGATGATGATGATGATGATGATAATGGTGATGGTGATGGTGATGGCAATGGTCATGATGATGGTGGTGATGATGATGATGGTGATGATAATGGTGATGGTGATGATGAAGGTGATGGTGATGGTGGTGGTGGTGGTGGTGGTGGTGGTGATGGTGATGCTGATGACGATGACGATGATGATGACGATGACGATGACGATGACGATGACGATGACGATGACGATGACGATGACGATGACGATGACGATGACGATGACGATGACGATGACGATGACGATGACGATGACGATGACGATGACGATGACGATGACGATGACGATGACGATGACGATGATGATGATGACGATGACTATGATGATGATGATGATGATGATGATGATGATGATGATGATGATGACGGTGATGGTGATGATGGTGATGGTGATGATGATGATGATGATGATGATGATGATGATGATGATGATGATGATGACGGTGATGGTGCTGATGGTGATGGTGATGGTGATGGTGATGACATTGATACTGAATATGGTGCATGCCAATTGATGATAGAGTATGAAAATGAGGTGATAATGATGACAGTGATGATGAGTGTTCCTTTGTGTGGAAGGAGGCAACGCACCAAACCTCAAACACGCCGACCTTCGCTCCCATGTGATCTGAAGAGAGCAAAAACTTCAGCTAGCTGCACTGGCTTTCATGACCTTTTCAGTAAAAAGTTTTTGCTTGACCACGCATCCCTGCATGTATTCGGTAGACTTTGAGAAGAGCATGGTGCTTGCACACCAAGAAAGTATGGTATCATCATGTATTATCTTGTTGAAAAGTTGGTTCCTGAATGTATAGCATTCCTTCATGAAGGGATACCAAAAGTTGAAGTGGAACATTTCCATCTTTCAGTTCTTTCATGTTTGCACATCCGAAAGAATGCGCAGCGCCATGAGCTTGCTGCAACACTTGGAAGGAAATATTCCTCCTATTTTCCTGGAGAAAGTGCCCCACGAGGTCGAACCATCAACCGGTGGCAATAGAAATCACGTTCCCATGCAATCTTTCGAAGAAAGAAGCGTTGAGCTGTTGAAGTTTGACATATTGGAAGATACTCATACAATGCATGTAGCACGTTTCTGGGAGCGCTGAAAGGGGAAAGTGCTTCAGCGAATTTGACCCCATCTAACTCATCGAAGTCTTTTTGGGAAACCTTTCCTTGGCTGCTCGTGAACATGGTCCCCCGACCGAAATCGACATCGTTTCGCTTGCACGTCGCCATCCTCCTGTGGCTGCGGCAAGAGGTGGTGACCCGAATGCGGTCGAATCTTGGGAATGAATCGGCATCCAATCAGCACACGTGGTACTTTGAGCATATAATTCCGTGATTGGAGAAATTACTTTAATACTTTAAGCATGAAATTCTTTGGCATCCAATCAGCACACGTGATTTGGTTGAATTGCTTTCCGCTCTGTCAATGTTGCGAGAAATGTGATTTTCAAGTGCAAGTGTCACTTTGCGCGGCAGGCATGGTCCCTTGAGCGCGTAAAGCTTTGGTTGAATTGCTTTCCGCCATGTAAATGCTGCACGAAGCGATGTTTGAGGCATGCCAGCTCAATGGTGGCATTTCTCTCTGTTTTGGTTGCTGCATCTCAAAAATTACTTTAAAAAACCGATTCGAAATCGCAAATATTCCGCTTGGGCGTGGAAAGCCGGGTTTTTTGTGAGAACATCGCGTCAGCTTCTGTGAGCTGCTGCCGTTGTGTTTTGCCTGCAACCACACGTTTGCTTCTCGAATTGCAACTGCTGCGTCCAAGTAGGCTTGCTGCTTTTGTGTGGATTGCTGCTATTGTGCGTTAACAATTGCAGGTTGCCTTCCGCACTGTAGCTGGCGCATGCATATAGCTCAGAAAATCATCTGGCTCAAAGAGGGGTAGCTCACAAGAGTCAGCTCAGAAGAGTCAGCTCAGAGAAGAGTTGAAAAGCTCAGCGAAGAGTAGCTCAAAAAAGTCAGCCCAGAGAAGAATAAGAGTCATGTAGCTCAGAGAAGCGTAGCTCAGAAGAAGTCATGTAGCTCACCACAGTTTCGGGAATGCAAACAGAAATGCCAAAACCACACAATCATCTGCGCCAGCAAGGCCAACACAACGCAGTCCTATGGGAAACTTCTGCCCTCGCCTTGAGCGGGTTTTACTTGTAAACTATCATCAATCTGACCATGCCTGTGACCGGGACAGAGATAAAAAAAATCATCCGCTCTGAAACGGTCTCATTGATGGGACACCCCAGGTAAATTGGGTTGGTTCATCGCAACAATCAAAGAAATACGTCACCAACACTGACTGAAATCATAGGGATCCCCCAACAAACATGACCTAGGGTGTAGTGGCAAATCGCTTGAATCCGTTGGCGAGCAGAGAAAACGACACGACCTGGTTTGCGTGTTTTCTTGGATGTTTTGGTCTTCTAGTTTTCTCGGTGTTCTCTGTTTTTTTTTTGGTTCGTGCTGGAGTATCTCGCGAAAACGGTGAAAATGCGAAAGCAGCTTCAGGGTTTGGAGTTGGTTTTGGTTTTGGCTTGCTTGGCCAAAACAGGCCCCTGTCCAAAATGACCACAGTCATGTCTATTCCGGGGTTCTACCTCTGCCTTTGGGTACCTGTGGTCCACAAGCCGCTAGTTCCTCCTGTTCAACGATTGAAGCATTCCCTGGTGTCAACCATGTCCGTAAAATGTGTGCATCCGTTTACACTCGCATGTGGGTAGGTGCTAAGCCATAGTGGTACCCCCAGTCAACCCTACTAAAACCATGCACGCTGGTAGAAACCCGCAGCACGGGTTGGGGTTGGGGGTTGGGGTGGGGTGGTGTGATGTTCACGTTCATGTTCATGTGAACACGTTGAAGTCGTGGGGTTAGGGGTTGGGGTGGGCTGGGGTGATGTTCACGTTCATGTTCATGTGAACACGTTGAAGTCATGGGGTTGGGGGTTGGGGTGGGGTGGTGTGATGTTCACGTTCATGTTCATGTGAACACGTTGAAGTCATGGGGTTGGGGGTTGGGGTGGGCTGGGGTGATGTTCACGTTAATGTTCATGTGAACACAATTTTGGTTCCATGCTTTCAGTTCTCTCAGCTTCCATCCAGTGAGGAACTTAGGAATCACATTCAGCAGGTGCTGCGTGCTTTCAAACCTAAAAACGTCAAACCGAACATGACCGGGGCATTCACAGGTTCCAGGATCTGAACAAACTTAAGGGCAACATGTCTTTTCGTGGGTAATCAACCTATCCAAAGAATGCCAGCAGGGCAGGAGCTCCATTCTTCTATGAACATTTGGTCCGACAAAGACACTGCGCCTTCATCTGTCGGCTTGTTGGTGATCCCTATATATCCTTTCATCAGCCAAAATTGCGGATAGAACTTGTAGGCACATTTTGCTAACATCAACAAACCATGTCATCCACAGCGGGTATTCATGTTCATGTGAACACGTTGAAGTCATGGGGTTGGGGGTTGGGGTGGGGTGGGGTGATGTTCACGTTCATGTTCATGTGAACACGTTGAAGTCATGGGGTTGGGGGTTGGGGTGGGCTGGGGTGATGTTCACGTGAAACGCCGGATTTCCACAGCTGCCTTACTTTTGCAACCATCCAGTCTGTGCTCTGCTTTGCCGCAAGCCAAGCAGGGACGAACCATCGATTCTGTTCCACACAAGTGCCAGGGAAACAAGGCGACACTCCGGACATGTTTGGAGTGAATTCTTTCCTTCGACGTTCAAAAACACCACTGCAAACATTGCAAATTAGCATTGAATCATGATTTCCAAGTTAGTTTCAGTCGTGCCCTCAAATCGCCAAAGATGATTGCAGTACATGTCCACACAAGAACATCCTATGCTCTTTGCACACTTGCGCCTGCAAAACACAATGGAACGGCGGAGGTAAACGTGATAAGATCATGTGAAGTCATGAGAACGACAAGGATGCACTCTCCATACGACGTCAAAAAACGACGCGGGTTTTTATCCACGTGCAGCCTAAAATGATCATTTTTTGGCAACCTGGAATACCAACCAAACTGATCACATATCCATATTGGTACCCCCAAAACCAACGGACACAAAGTAATGGTACTTGGTTACCCAATGGCTTGGCAGCCATGTGCTCGCACTCACCCAGCGACGCAGCCTGCTGTTGGCGGGAAGCCGCCACAGAGCTAGCAGCCTACAGCGCCAAGAGCTTAAAATCTTGGTTTGGAATGGTTAGTGATAACGCTTAGATGAGTTGACAACAGCAGTTAGTACTGGTTAGTAGCCTAACTTTTGATTAGTTTATTTATTGACAGCAGTGGTTAGTGGTTACTAATGTGATCGCATGTTCCGCCCGGCCGCTCATGTGACGCATCGACAAAAGTGACAAAGGTGGTTAGAAATGGTTTGTAATCTAACTTTAGATTAGTCTTATGTAGAGTCTTGGCTTCATAAACAACCCCTACTGGTTCACAAGAGTTTTGTTCCTTGCGAAAAGTGGACCAACTAAGATTGGTTGAAAATAGTTGCTCACCGAGATTACCAAGAGCTCCGCAACACTAAACAACCAGTGTGCAAGGCAAATCGCAAGTTTGTGGCAAATTGTTGGTGAGCGTGTCAATGTATATGTATCTATTATTGTGAACATGGATTTGTCATCAAAGGGGAGGGCATGCAACGCTGCAGCACATTCATACATACATACATAAATACGTATGTATATACATATATATATATATATATATGTAGGTACCTATCAATATTTAAATATATATATATATATGTATATATCAATATTTATATTTATATATATATGTATATTTTTCAGTATTTCTATATATATATGTATATATTCAAATATAAATATATATATATACGCGTGTATATATATATATATCTATCTATCTATCTATCTATATACGTATAAAGATATATAAACATACTATATACATATATATGTTGTACACACTGTGCAAACGCATAATCGGAAACCAATCTCCAAATACCCACGCAATTTTACCTCGTTCAAATCAGGGTGTCCATCTTCCCTCATGCTCCGCCTGAGTGGTGCTGGGCGACAAGTCATTGAGAGCACCGAGCTCCGCAAAAGCATACTGCGCAACGGCCGGTGTTGGCATCCCAGCCCAGCGTGCATCAATTGACCACGTCATCAGCAGCAGTTTAAGAAAGGGGCTCTAACAAACAGTTCCAGGAATGACACAATGGGCTCTAACAAACGACAACCTGGTCCAGGACACAAACAAGTGGGCAGTTGGTTCACAGTCTTGGTTCACCATAAGTGATCACCAACCGTCAGAAGGAGTCACTTTGGGCTGACTGTGTTTTGGTGTTCTGCACATGCTTCGACAGAAGGATCAACGTTGATCAAAGCTGGCTGCTCGTCAAGGTAAATGATGCTTAAACAGCCATGGATTCGGAAAAGATAAATGCGGTTTGGTGTATAGCAAGCAATATGCCATGGGGAAAGCGCCAATTCTTGGGGCACTCCATTTAGACACCTATCTCCCTCCCAGATCACGTACTGAAACAATTTCTCTGCATATCGTCTACTCACGGTTGCAGAAGAGAAATCAACAAAATCCATGTAATCTTCTATCATCGTGCATCATAGTGTATCAAGTTTCCGTGAGTTCGTATACGAAATCTCTGCGTATCACTTTACAGTTTGTGTTATGTGTTGATCCCAGATGATGGATATCAATTTCTGGGTTCACCCAAAGTCGGGTATAGATACCCGGAAGACTGATGGACCATGTTCACGTGGATGCGTTGATCCATACGCCCTGAGAGTAACAATTGAAAAGATACATAGAAACGGAATGAAGTGGATAATGGAATGAAATAGATGAGGGTGTGGAGATGGATTGCAAATCATACACACAGACCCCGTGCTTTGCGCAGAGGGCAAACCACCAGGTGAAGCAGTGTATCAACCAACTGATGTTTTCTGAATCAGTGAAGGCAGCAGGACACCCGGTGTCCTGCTATTGGATGATCAAGATAATCAAATGTATCATGCCGGCAGACCTATGTGTTTCATGAGTTCAATAAGGTTAGTACCACGAGACCGGCTGCCTGATGAGTTCCTTGGGTTTTGCTTTTCGTGCTTGCTTAGGGTTCAGCTTTGTTTGCTTTAGGCTTTGGGCCACCGGAACAGCCACAACAAATGCATGTTTATGTACATACATGTGAACATATGTAGATGTATGTATTTTGCAATGTAGTACATATACTGTGCATACATATATACATATAATCAATGACATGCGCAAGACGTCAAACGTCGTGCTTTCCAGTCACGGGCAAACCACAGGATCTTGCCGTAGCATGTGGGCCCATGACCTTGATCCACAGGGCCTTGTGAGTGTACAGCTTTAGGCCAACCATTGACCTACCAGCCTACCAGCTACCATTAACCAACCAGAGGATACAGCTGTGATGATAAAACAAATCATTAAACTCTTCACCCAGACCATCTCTTGCCAGGGCAACAATCAAGTGGCCAAACAAGCATTTGATTGTATATTTTCGCCTGCATATGTACACTTTCTTGGATTGTTACCCTAGAGTAGTTCGCCCTGCCTGTGAGGAAACCCACCATGTTCAAGTGATTCAACTCCCTACTGATAATCAGATGAACTAGATCTATGATGATATATATATATGTATCTATCTATCTATCTACCTACAGACTTGGAAGTTTTATCTACTAATAATGATGATATCTCTTTGGTAATGGTGCATTATAATTGTGCACAAGAAAGCGCAATCCATACAGGTTTTTGTTCACAGACATCGAAAGCAAATACGTTGAGATCGGTTTCACTAAGGACATGGCTCGCCCAACATGGGCTGAGCGAGAGACACTCGGTGCCCTTCGTGCGACGACAGGGCTGTGCCACGTCCGAAGAGAGTAGGTACTAATGATGGTAATTCAACTCCTACAGGGGATTTATAGTGGTAATAATGATGATTAAACTTCAAGAGAGCAGCCCTGGGCCAATCATTGCTGCTTATGTCCTCATAATGTGCCTTGGGAAAACACCAACCTCCGCCCTCCGGTCCTCCAACTTGTTCTGCGACATCTGGGCCAGAGAGAGTGGGAGACACCGCTTCCTATCAGTGAACCCATCACTAAACCCTACTAAGATCAACCGTCAAAAGCCAGTGTTGATCATCATTAACGATCAGTCACCACTATCAGCAACCATCTTCAACCACCAGTAAACACTATTGATCATCATCAATCGTCAATAGCCAATATTGATCATCATGGATCGTCAGTAACCACTGTTGATGGTCATCAGTCAATAACAACTATTAACATTCATTCAGCACCAGCAATCACCACTAGTCGCCACTGACCGGTGATACGCACCATCAAAATCATCAGCCATCAACAACAATATTTATCCATCATCAACCATGAAGAACTGGTATACAGTGACGACTATAGCAAAACGCCACTGATTTTTTCAGCAGTCTCTCTGCTGGGCGATTCCTACTACAACGCGGCACCATCCCATGCTTCTGTGTGTGGTAACAACCCGTGACCAGTTCAAGTGCAGCATTTGGCTGTGGGTCAAAACCCTGTACCCCTGGTTCCCCTATCATTAAGCATCGTTTTCCCTATTATTGTTGGTGATTATCCCAATTAGTTGGTTGATTAATATTGACCAGTAGCCATGTCAAGAAATGTGGATCTTTGTGGATCCAATGACCCGTCAATGGCTCATGCTGGTGCTCAAATGCATGGCTTACGCCTGTTCGCTCCCCTGTGAGACCGAACTCCAGGGAGCTGGGACATGATGAAATCATGGCAACCAAAACAGCAGCAGAAACAGCAACCACCGAGCTCCAACAGCCAACAGCCAGCAGCATTTATTGGCTCGAGCTTGAAAGCTGGGGAACTGTCGGGAACCGGTCCATCATAGTCTCTCAACGACCTGCTTTAGTTGCTGCACAGCATGTCTTTAACAGGACAGCACTCGTGTAATCAAGCAATTAGCAAACATAAACTAGAACCCATATACAGTGAAGCGCTCATAGCGGAACCTATCGATCAATGTGCACTGATTTGCGGCGAATAAGAGCCTTCAGATTATGTCCAACACATCCGGGTGCTCGACCATACCAGTATTGTGCCAAGCGACATGTCTGTCCTTGTATGCATTCAGCAGATTGGCATTGTAGTCCAGACCCTTTCTCCTGTTCAGATTCTGGACAGCAATGCTGAGAAAGTAGCATGCAGCGTGCAGCATGCAGCATGCATCCACTGCACATATGATCACATGTCACAGCGGAGCCTCGTCAACTCACTTGTTCACGCTTGAAGTTGGTGAATGATGGGTGTGTCTTGGAACCCATTGCATCATGACTACAGTGTCAAAGACGAAGTCTAAATTAAACACTGTAGATTCATTTCAGTATCTTCTTCTGACCACTAACTATTCAAAAATCCCCAAGGACTCGCTGAATGGCCCCAACACACTATAAATGGCGCGCAGCACGTGAGCCCCCAAAACTCTCTGGGTCCCTTGTGGATAGAAGTGGCTTCCCCACTCGCTGAACCACCACTAACCATCAAGCCCATGCTTCACCAGGCCGCCCCATCCTGAGGCTCACTTGGCTTGAAGCATCAGACTGGCCAAGTGCGCTGTGCAGGGACACTGCTGTCTTGTGTTTTGAAAAATCATGTGATGCTGTGAAAGGCTCATTCATTAGTATGCTAATTCAGGGCCAGTGCACAGGTATGCTACTTTATGAGTATATATACCGGTCTGTACATTGACATCAGCATATTAAGACATTGTCCCCCTGAAACAATCAGGTAAGATGGGTGTATCGACGCATGCAGTACCCCTGAATCACCCAACATCTTGAACCTTGAAAAGGGCAAAAGCCAATTTTGAGGGTACAACAAGCAAATTCGGAATGATTGGCGCCAGCTATTTTTGAATATCATTAAATTATTTTAACCAGTCTTGTCAGTAACAATTGTGGACCTTGTCTAGCAAAGAACATGCCCGCACCTTTCAGAAAAAAAGATGTGTATATATATATATATATATATATTGCCTTTCTTTTAGTTGTGGTTCGGCCAGTTGTGGTTCCTCCAGTTGTGATTTTTCTGCTTGTGTTGTTGTAGCCATGATGGTACATGAACAAAACATCACTGCTACTCAAATCATGCTAGTAGATTTACTACAAGATGAACTAATAGATCTGAAAACTATGATTACGAATAAATTTAAGTAACTGACTATGTAAGTAACTGACTGACTAACTAACTAAGAAACTGGCTGACTGACTAACTTACTAACTAAATAACTTACTAACTAACCAAGTTACGAACTCACGAACTTACTTGCTTACGAACTAACTGACTTACTAACTAACTTACCAATAGAGTAAGTCAATAGATCTTAATCACCTGATGCTCTACTGTTCTCTTGCCTGGCGGCGCACATCCCACCATCTGAGGCTTTGGGAACGCTCCTGGAGCGCTGGACACGGTGGTAATGGATGAGTTGGTGCTGCTTCATCATGCTTCATTGTGGCTCATGGTGGCTCATGGTGCTTCATACTTGTACTTGTATCCAAGAGTAACAGTAGGATACAAGACTAATCATCATTATCATCATCATCATCATCATCATCATCATCATGACTGTCATGGATGAGAAGATCGGCGTTGTATATGCGATCATTTGACCGTTGCTATGATAGAAACTGACAGACTGGATATCCGCTCTTCATGATGATTTTAATTCAAAGCAACCTTGGCAAAGCGTAATGGGATCTGGATGCCTGAGGAAGAACGCAGCGCTTAGTGTTGAGATACGATGATGACAATGTTGGGACATCTTGGGACGTGTTGTGACAGTGATAGGATGTACACTTGTGGATATATATTTATGTATATGCACATATATATATATATATACATATAAATTATGTATATGTGTATGTATGTATGTATGTATGTATGTATGTATGTATGTATGTATGTATGTATGTATGTATGTATGTATGTATGTATGTATGTATGTATGTAT
>VSDK01021272.1:563939-577195 GCA_009767595.1 Symbiodinium kawagutii
TGTATGTATGTATGTATGTATGTATGTATGTATGTATGTATGTACATGTGTGTACATGTGAGTGTGTGTCTATATATGCATAGTCATCACCACTACCAGCACCAGAATCTATGTTTCTTTGAATTCCATACACATGTTTGTGGCTGCGCATGTACATATGTATACATTTGAGGCAGCGTCAAGATTATTTGAATAAGGTGTATTCACAGATTTTTTAGAACGTCCCCTATCGTTTCCTATGTCTTGGGGTCCTCCTTTGGGGTATCGTTTATAGGCTGTCCCCTATCGGTCTTCAAGTAAAATCAACCAAACACATGTCCATGTAGCGCTTCAGCTAAACAGCTAAACGTAATTGACTACAATTTTGTCTTTGGCTCATGTACATTAATAGATACAGATACATATCATATATTTGTACACATACATATAAATACATATAATCGCTCTATGTACAATGTACACAAATTCATTGAGTGCGAGTGCAAGACATGGATGCACAAACGAGTACCGATCACAAAACCATTGTGCTATGAACTATGGGAACATGAAATTATACTGTACTATGAATATCTGCACAGATTTTGGAGCGGAGGTCATCTATAGATGGTCGACCATCTGTAGGCTCAGCAAAACACCTGGTGTGAGGCTCTCAACTCACTGGCATCGCCGCCCATAGGACAAGGGGTCCGCGCTCGCATCGAATGCCACGCCTGCCACGCCACATGAAAGTGACCCTGCCAACAGGGTCGCCGCACGGCACCCGTGATTTACCAAGGATCAGACTATTGACAATTTCTTGCCATGGATGGTGACCCTGGCCGAGGCGACGCACCAGTCCGGAGAGGGCCGACTGCAACAGCCACGAACCGCGCCGGCTCGACGGAGCCATTGATTCGGGTGAAGCATATGCTGGTTCAGCTGGTGAAGATCTGTGTCTTTCTAACCTTCTTATTCCTTAGATTTCCCTAGTGGCACAAAAAAACTGGCGGGTTCTTTGGTTGCTCCAGTCTCCAGGGCTGACCTGATGCATCTGAGCCCCACGGCTGATTCCCCGGCTGCCGCCACCACACTTCTGCGCGTCCTGTTCTGCCTGTTGCACGAAACGCAGCTGCATCGCCTGGCCCGTCAGCGTCAAGAAATGTTGAGGGAAGGGAACGACTTGACCAGCTGAAGCCTGTTTTGTGAGCATGGTTAAGCAATGGTGAATAATGGCTAAGTAATGGTTAAGTAATGGTTAAGTGATGGTTAAGTAATGGTTAAGAAATGGTTGACAATGGTTTATACTGGTTGATTATGTTTGATAATGCAAAACATCGTGGGTAATGATGGTTCATATACTGGTTAATTGATGGTGAGTACCCAATTCTTGGGGGAACGAAGGCAATCCATTGCCCCTACGTATGGTTACTATGCTTATGATCATCAACTACCCATTGTTCCAGGGAATGCCGATCGGCAGATCACTGGTTGTTGGGACCAGGAACCGCCAGATGGATGGGTTGAAGCATTGCAGGATCGTCGAAAATTAGCAGCAGATGCAGCAGGACCTTGGCAGGATCCTCCAAGCACCCAACTGTGAGCATGTTTGACGGAAAAAACAGCGAATTCACGCTACATGGGTTAGGCCTTCCTGACTGGTAGTTCATGCTGGTGAATGCTGATTGTTTGCAGTTTCGGATGGTTTTTCGTGGTTGATGGTGGTTGATTGTGCCGGGTGATTGAGGATAGCCGTTGGTTGTTAACGATGGTTATTTGTGGTCGGCAATGTTTAATAATGTGCCGGCTTCTGGGTTGTTGGTGGTTTGCTACGGTTCATTGAAGATGGTCGTTGCTGGTCGTGCTGGTTGTTGCCTGTCCTTGCTGGTGGCGAGCGATGGTTATTCACAAATGGTGGCTGATGACAAGCAATCGTAGCCGTCCCAGCCATCTCGCGGGTAGATGGGTGGAATGCACAGTGGACTAACCCGTCTGGGGAAAGCATGAGTGGACTCCACACTTCACAAAGAACTGCACCAAGAAAAATCAGTTGTCAGGGCCAACAGCTACGAAAACCTATCAACACCAACTGATGTCTGATTCCAACCATCAAATCGCATTTAATGTTGCAAATGGTCAAGAATGGTCGAATTGGTTAATCCCATTTCACCATCTCACCGAAAATCAGGTTGGTTGAAACCACGAACCAGTTTGCACAGAACGCGCAGGCCAAAAGGGCTGGCCTGCAGCATCATGCAAACGATGTTTTTCACCTCAGTGGCGACACAAATCGTGATGAGTATTCCCATTGGATGTTTATGGGTAATGGCTGATTGTGAGGAGTTGGTTTATCCTCGTTGATGCGGTGGATGCGTTTCATGACCTTCTTCTGAGAAGATACCGAGAAGAATCACGACGCTTCGGCATCAGGCGGCGTTCTTCCGTTCTCAAGTTCTTCGTGGAACATGGTGACCCGGTGACAGCACAAGAGTGGAGGTGTTGCAGAGAGTCAGGAATGACGTTGGAGTTCATTGATTAGCCCTGAAAGACTAGGGGGGGCAAAGGGACAGCAGCGGTGAATTGCTGATGGAATGTTGAGTGCCTTTTTCAAACCATCCAAAAGGTCTGGGTGGCCGTATACAAGAATAGGTTTATACCGGTGGCTAATCATATATAATCAAATGGTTGTTACACATCATCGAGAATAGCTAATGTTAGTGCTTGCGAACAATTGAGAACTTAACAATAAAGAAAAATAAATGTTTCACAAACAATATTGACAGTGACTAATAAACAATGTTTGTTAACCAACAAGATCATATGTAATGGAGAAAATTGATGGTTCGTAGTGATGCTTAATAGCACCCCCATCCTGAGCCGCCCAGTCCTAACCTGTGTCTCTGAGCCGTCCGGACCCACCACTTGTCCAACTGTGGACGGTGAACCTCCTCGTAAGCGAGCTGCAGGTGCGAACTTCAGCACTTCAGAAGCTGCCAATGATCAAGCAGTTCGTTGCAAATCAATAAGTTTAGATTGTGTATAAATATATATGTGTATATAAATCGGTCTTTTGCGAATGCTTTTTGCGTTGGGAGCTCCTTGCCATCAAGAGTATTGGGCACTGACAGTCCCAGTGTGTAGATGTAGGTCCTGATGCGGCTTGGTCCCGAACATGGCTTGAAGTGCTGATTTCTGCGGGTACGTTGGGAGAGTGCTCGATGCTAGTTGATAAAAAAGACTCAAACAACAACATTGCTCACGCGTGTGTTGTAAGAAATCCTGTTTTGGAGTTCAACGCTTCTTGACCCTACACATGCGGTCATCTCAAAAACGGTGATGATAAGGTATAGGGAGATCCAATCCTTCCAAAACCTACAGTGCTTCCAGCGAAGAAGAAAAAACAGCACCGAAAAAAGGCTCCCGTTGGTTCTTCCTCGGGCATTACTCTGTAACTCGTATTGGGCATTATTCTGTAACTTGAGCAAATCCACGTCGTCACTTCGTCCTTATTGCGAAGAAGGGCAAATCCACCTTGGTGCAAAACATGGACAAGGGATCATACTCAGTAACTGAGATTTCTGGGGATATTCATCTACCGAAGGATTCCTCGCTCTGGGTGTTTTCAGTCGTATGAAAATCTGGGAAAT
Organism: Symbiodinium kawagutii; assembly: GCA_009767595.1. NCBI lineage: Eukaryota > Dinophyceae > Suessiales > Symbiodiniaceae > Symbiodinium > Symbiodinium kawagutii. Next base: position 567,563 of record VSDK01021272.1, read on the forward strand.
GGTGACGATGAACTCCCACAAATGGGAGGAAACCCTGGATTTGATTTGCGAATGTGAACATGTACAGGAAACCCGAGAATTGATGGTCAGAGCGAAGTTCTCATCCAATGAAAAACCATGTCCCAAGCATTAAAAAAGGAGTTCCCAGGGATCTGTTGAGCCTAAGAATCAACACAGTAGCCATGGGTCAACGCAGTCTCGGCCCCCGAGCCAAAAGGATGCTGATGATGGCCGAGCGCTTCCGAGCCTTAACGACATCAGGTGACTCTGACTCCTGGACAGCGGTGAGTCCTTCTCTGGTGCTGTGTCCCAGTGGTATCAGCAGCTCACGGTAAGGAGTAGAACGTGAGGGTGCGTGTGCATACTGTATGTAAAGGTGTATTCATTCATTTATATATATATGTATATATATATATATATATATATTTATATATTTTTTTCCTTTATCTAAATGTTCAGAGGATGGCATATGCATCTGCATAAATGCAGTTCGTGTAAATGCTACAGGGTTAGTTCCAGCCTGGCTTAGTTACGAAAATACGTAAACAAAAACAATGGTTTTCTCGAAACGTTTTCAACCTTGTGGCTGGTTTCTTGATTGCACCACCCACTTTATTCCAAGCCCATTTCAATGCTGGTTTCCCTTCTTAAATAATCTTGTCAAGATTTGCAGATTACCACTATTAATCTCTCTGGTCTTGCTCCTCATCTCGCCTTCCCTGAAATTGAGCGAACTAAGTGTTGGAAATCTGTTTATCCCAAAGTGGTGATGTCCCACCCCGTCTACCATGAAAAAGTCATCAAAAAATCAACCGATTGCTTGGGCGTGCCACAGCGGCGGGCGGCTGACATGTAGCCTGGAAGACTGGCAATGACACCTCTGAAATAGTATTGTGAGCCCATGCTGTGCCACTGACAATGCTGAATGAGGCGCTGCAAGGCACCACTGATGTATGTTGGCCACGAACTGTGGTGCATGCCACCTCAAAAAAAAAACTGTGTTGAGAAAATCATCAATTTGGAGCTACACCACGCATGTTGTCTTCATCAGCTACATGTTGGTGATTGAAATTAAGCACCACTCAGTCATTATGTCACCACCGTTCACCATTTCAAACCACCGGTTATTGAGCAGCACGAACTGATTGGTGAACCCTTTCAAATCACCATTTTTTGTGCGTAGTAACTACCATTCACTGGCCATTGTGAATCATCATTGACCGTCATAAACTTCCAGCGGCTCCTGACCAGAGTCGCCTCCAATGCATTGAAGTCCTCGGTCTGTGAAGATGCCATGGACAAACAATCAGTGCAGGTGACGAACAGACGTGAACGAACAACCTCAACAGAAACAACTGGTTCTAGTTCTTTCGCAAATTCAAGACTCGAAACTGCAAAGTCGGTGAGTAGTAAGACATATACAAGTTGCGAATAGTCTGAGAAAGGAATTAGCTTAAGCTTTTCATTGGTGCAATGCGCCCAGCTTTACTACAGTTTCTGGAAGCCATGACACACAGACTATCTTTGGGTCCTCGATCCAACAACTGGGCACTCGGCGCATTGGGAAGCCAGGTCCCAATCGATTCCTTTCAGATCACTTGCTCGGTTGTATCCATGGGTTTATCAAGTGGATGACGATGAATCAGCCCTTGATGCCTGCCGGAAGAACCAATAACCACTGGCTCTTAGATAATTGTTTATCATGTTTGACCACGGTTCAAAAGACACTTGGTTGATTTGAGACGAAAGTGAGTGGCTCTGTTACAACTGACCAACGAAACATTGCATTCACCCGTCCAGTAATGACTTGTTTTCTCCATGTATCCGATTGACGAGACCGTTCGGTCACTAAAATCACCGGTCCGGATATCACACAAAGGGTCATTTCACCAGACATCAAACCTCAAAACAAACTTCAAGCATTACGCACGGAAGTGTCGACTAGTTGGAACGCTACTGCCACACTTTTTTGTGGTCTGTTTTAACCGTCCAGTTGCATCAACCAGGATCATTGCGGGGTTGCTTGTACCTCCGCACTGTGGAGGTACATCAAAGCTACAGTTGATATCAGAAATCCTGCACCAGGTCCCGTAGCTCCATCCGTCTCTAACATCTCCAAAGCACTTGGGTAAGACTGCTGATGGAAGAAGAGGCCAAGGATGATGAAAGTACCAGCTGCGATTCTAATCTGCTGCGCCTGGCATCTGCAAGAACTGCAGGTTGGCTCTTAATCAAGGTGTCAGCTGCCCATCAGAGTTGACAGGGTACTGGGTGGGTACTGGGTGAGAATATGCATTGATAAGTAATGGCAAAACCAATGGCCAACAGACTGACGTCTACAGAATGTTTGTAAATATATATATATATAAATACATATATGTATGTGTATATGTCCGCATACATACATGTACCTGAAAACCATGAAATATGTTCAACATTTGCTATGCTCAAGATCATGGAATCTGCAAAAAAAACATTGTATTGATATAGTGTTTCTCAACATAGGGGTGCCCCACAATCATTATTTTGTACGATCTTTAGTCATAAACCATCCATTTTGGGGAGTATCCTATGGCTTTAGAAACCCCCATACAGTGATAAACACCGTGAGATGCGGATAGGTCATGGGAGGTCACGGGTTGAAGACGTTGAACGCAACCTGAAGAACCACAGCCGTGTAGGGAGCTTTGTAATCCCTTGTCGCCACGGAATCGCCTGATGAGCAGAACGACTCACTATCAACGTCATCGCTGAAAGAAAAATAATGGGTGAAACACTGTTTAATACTGTGAATAAACTTAGTAAACCTTGTAAATTTGTTTTCTTGCAACTTATTCAGGAATGTAAGAAACTTGCTCGTGAACGGACCAAACATTGCGGATTTGCAATGTTTCCGAATACAAGCAGGTCAGCGCCCCCATACTTCCTCGTCACTGGTTGATAATGGCTGTCAAAATTGTGACCTCTCGAGTCGATTAAGAGTGAGATTCTGCTGATTCCACGGTGGGTTGAAACTAAACAACTAAAAGAAACAGCTGCGAGAAACTCATGGTCCTTCACCATTCTTACCAAAGAACAAGATCCAACAAAAACCATTCCAATATCCCATCAAGACCACTGTAAGAAAACCTTTTCGGCTGCGATCCCTAGGTTTGCCCTCGGCTCACCTCTGGCAACAGACATTTCCTCAAAACCAACTATCCTGAAAATCTCTATCCCAGAAGGAGCCATACGTATTGACAAGTCACTATGCGTGCAATGTTCCATGGGGGCTGGATTTTTAAAAATTTCATCATATGAGAGACATCATCGCTTGTCACCAATCATCCCTAACATCTCTGTCATAGAAGGCCCTATACTTATTGATAAGTCACTGTGCGTGCAATGAGACAACACACTTTTTGTTGCACAACCAATCATCCCGAAAGTTCCTGGATAGCACTATCCTCATTGTTCATTCGCTTTGTGTCAGTGTCTTTCTGTGTTGCCCTGTCCTCGAACGGCCTAGTTGTACTTACAGCACCTTTGAGTCCATGGCTTCCTGTCGGTCTCAGTAAAACCTGTCCGATTCCACAAGTAGATGTCATCCCTGGGATCTCAAACCATCGTGCCAGGAGGGCAGGACATGGTGGTTGTCATGCTCATGCTGTCCCTGGTGTAGGCGAACCAGGGGAGTGCAGGAAATTTTTCAGCCATGGTCTTTGGCGCCGAGGCGAAGGCTCTCGCTTCCGCTGCTGGGGGAAGCGACGTGATGGTGAAATCTTTCTGCAATAGCAGGAGAAGTCCCAAGAACCATTCGTTCCCGAAAGCGATGGACATCACCGGTCCTTGCTGTCCACATTGTGTCTTCTCAATTCGAAAACCTGTGAAAATATTTATCAAAATATGTATGTGAGACTTACGTCTTTTTGTGGTGGAAAATATCAACCACCACTCAAGCGGCTGCACCACCGCTGCCTCTTTCGGATGAGTTATGTTCAGAAACTGCGTGGAGGCGCCCTGCGAGCAGAGCGAATGCCGCTGGTGAAGCAGTGCACCCCAGCGCTGCAAACGCTTAGTCACTGCTGTTGATGTGTGTCCATTATCCTTCTAATAATCAGGAGCGATAACCTTCCTTGATCAAACGCCTATTCGCCAACCTTATTGTTGTTGTTGCATCATCAATTCTTATCGATGAGTTACTGGCGTTGCTACAGCAGTTGTGGTTGCGTCACATGGGGGAGGTATAGTTGTCGCCTGCGCTAAATGATTGCAGGGTTGGAACCCAGAAGGGAGATATAAGTTATTGATTCAAGATTATTTGATGAAGATCTGAATAGATCCACTTCGATTCCATTACATAGGACTTTAGACCGAAAATACTGGACTGGTGACGGACCTTGATTAGAATGCATTGCATCACGTCACACCGCACTACATGGTACTAGATCTACTTATATATATATATATCTATAAATATACATATGCATAAGGTAGTTGAGGTTCTATCAAAAATCACAAGATCATATTGTTCAAACATTGGATTTTAGGAAGCTTCAGATTCAGGTCTAGAATTGGAAGCAAACTTAGATCAATTTGACTGGAGTCCGATTTAACGAGATCAAATGCGATCACCATAGCTCAAACTTGATCAGGATAGTCTGTCAATATGAAAATCACTACAACTGCAAGCACTTGATTCATCCTTGCAAATCCGCAGATTGTGAGACCCAGAGCTGCGGGTCTTAAACCCCTTAGCTGGCCCTGCTTTGTCCCCAACACACAACAGCTCTACACGCGGTTGTTTCACATCTATGATACTCCATCCACCACTTGGCACACTACAAAGGCTGATCTTTGCTTGAAATCGTTTATATTTTTCTATTGCACTGGCGCATCTATGAGCACCCCTTGAGTGCAAAAGTCAAGCATCAGATGCGTAGACATGTCGACACACAATTATGTAAGAACCTGCATATATTATGTATGTATATATATAAATATAAATATATATATATATATATACAAACACTCACTCATCACTTTTTCTTCCCTGCTAAACAGGCCGATTTGAACAAAATTAAAATGGAGTGAGAAATGGAATCCCTTTCTGTAGTGTTCCTCAACACTTCCAGTACCCATTGGGCTCAATAGCCATTCTAACCGCCAGACCGGAAAGAGTAGCTACTCCCTTGGTGTCTCTCAGGGCCCCGCCAGACCGGGGACACCTGAGCCTCAAACACCTTTAAAAAAGGGATTCGAAAAAGTTTGGCTTGCCAAAAAATTCCTTCCATTACACGTCCCCCAGGTTGTTCCTTTTTTCTTTCTTTCCTGGGTGAGGAAGGGGGGGCTGAAGCCAAAAAGCTAATGGGAAGAACCATGATGATTCGTGTTTACATCCGAGAAACGTAACTATAAACACTCACTCATCACTTTTTCTTCCCTGCTAAACAGGCCGATTTGAACAAAATTAAAATGGAGTGAGAAATGGAATCCCTTTCTGTAGTGTTCCTCAACACTTCCAATACCCATTGGGCTCAATAGCCATTCTAACCGCCAGACCGGAAAGAGTAGCTACTCCCTTGGTGTCTCTCAGGGCCCCGCCAGACCGGGGACACCTGAGCCTCAAACACCTTTAAAAAAGGGATTCGAAAAAGTTTGGCTTGCCAAAAAATTCCTTCCATTACCCGTCCCCCAGGTTGTTCCTTTTTTCTTTCTTTCCACGTCCCCCTGCCCTACGCTTTTTAAGCGTTGGCTCAAGCTTTAGGGGTGAGGAAATAGAATTTTCATAAACTAGGTGAAACGGTCGAAGCAAACGCGGTGGTATTTGGATGTCAGCTAACATTGCTAGTCCAGCATTCAAGTAAATCTTCGCTGTCTTTAAAGCAGTCCAACGGCCCATGAGAAGGACCCTATCAACACTGCCACATTGCACAAAAAGGTGAGTAGCACCTCCCCTTCGAAGGGAGTAAGGTCTGAATTGAGGTTCCTCAATTTTCAAACCTTTTAAACTTTAAACATTTATTAAACATATCCCTCCACACATGAGGCTTGGAAGTTAAAAAAGTATGTGGGGGTACTTGGCATTTCCATTGCCACAGCAAATCTAAAACCGGCTTTTCAGTAAGGGTAACACTTTCTGCGGCGCCTTGCCGCTTACCGCTTTTCGTGAGACCCAAACTTAACACTGCAGGTTGGGAGCTTGATGTCATATGAAATTGCCATGCCTGTACAGCTAGGAGCTCCCCTGTGCGCAGTAGGCCAAAAAAGGCTACCAGAAGACTGAGGCCAAAAGTGGGTTCGTTGTTGAAAAAACTCCAGCCTACCATGGCTTTGAGAAGACTGAGCGTTAAAGGTGGAGCTCGACAAGGAAGTTCATGAGTTGTCCACGTCTTCATCAACCTCCAGGAAGTGGGAAGACAACCTTTCAGTTTTGGGTCAAAGTCTTGAAGAGCCGCTAAAAAATTGCTTGCAGTTGCCCTGCCTTCTCCTTCTGCCCAAAGATGCTCTAAGTAATCAGCAACCAATGCATCCATGTGATCTCTCTTCTTGGGTAAAGTGATCTTTTCTTTGCGCAAAAATTCAAAAAACAGCGAAAGTCCCTTTTGATAGCGCTCTCGGGTTACAGGTTGTACCGTAAGGTCTTTCAAAGTACCTAAAGCTTTCCGCGCCTTCTTCCTTTCATCCTTGGTGCGCAGCTGCTTTACTTTCATCGCTTTTTTACCCATCTTTTCTTGACCCTTCTTCGCGAGGGGCGATCTGCGGGATTTTGGTGGGTATCAACATACCCCCAAATTGGATGGAGGACGCACGCAAGGACGTAGGAAGAAAGGCGCATAAGGGTACGACGCATCTTACGTGAAGATGAACGCCCACGGGATAACGCATGTAACACCACTAGAGAGTCAACCAAATGAATGAATTTGACATCCTGTTGCTTCAACTGTAGAACTCGCCAACGAATACTTGTAAAAGCAGCGCGAAGTTCTAGGACATTTATGTGGTCACCTCGACCTGACCAGCGCCAGCCGGACACAGTTCGCCATCTCCAGAGACCTGAGGGGACCGAAAGACGAAGACGGTGAAACTTTGCGGGAACGTCACTTTGTGACTGCAACAACAGATCTTCCCCCTTAAGGGAAACCAGACCTGACAGCTTCTTGACCAATAATGAATTCTGTGAAATTGTAGAGGTGCTATGCTGTAACGGGGGTCGTACAAGCAAGCTTTGGAGACCAGTAGCACTTCCGGGGGCCAACTTGTCCACAATTTGTTGGGGAGTCAGGGCCTCACCAAAACCAAGCAGAGCGAATAAGTTGCTTAACAACCACGCCACTACAGGTATTGACCAAGAATTTCCGATCAAGGTCAACCGGCAATCAAGGTGTTCAACGGTTCCATGTGCAGACTTCTTCATAGCCTGACGAGTGTATCCCACCGGGAATCCCATGATCGCCTCCCGTTCACTGATGTTTGGAATCCTGGGAGCCGCAGACCTGTGATGTAGACAGTTGACATCTTTATATTGATAAGGGGGAAATCTATGGGCGTGAGATTTCCATCTGTCCTTTTCATGTTCGAGGCATCCTTGTAGACCAGCGGGGCGACGAAGCGGCACAGGACTAGGTCGCGAAGTGGTAAAGGTTGGTAGGACATGTAAGGGGGGCAAAAACCAACCTGGTTCCAAATATTTCCTTTGGTCAACTTCTGCACGCAACTGCACCTCACCCTTGATTGGAAGCCTTCCATCAGATCCCTTAAGAATGGTCACCCCTTCTTGTTCCAAAAGATCCCAAGAAATCCAATAAAGACGAGGGCGATGCCCCAAGGAGACGCCGTCAGCATCTATAAACCAGGGCCATTCGTCAAACTCAGTCGACATTGTGTCGCAATCTTCAAATGACATAGAAGCCACATTTTCAGTAAGGTTATGAACTTGCGCCCAAGGAAAACAATGACGAACAAGACCAGTGACTCGTGGTACTTCCTTGAAAAGTACACTCCTTCGACCTCTCAAGGCTCCTTTCTTGTCACTATTAAGCCCAGATACATCTTGGCACGGAGGGCCCGAACCAATGATGACGACACCCACATTGCTAAATCGAAGGGCCCACTGTTGAACAAGGGTCAGGTCAATTTGAGTGATGTCAGGTACTGTGATGGTGTCCGGAAAGAACGATTCCACTACCCTGTTTGCCTGTTCACTCATTTCAACGCTTATATGTCCAGCAATGGGTAACCCCAAGATATCCAAAGCAATGCGGAGCCCAGCAATGCCGTCAAACAGCCCCAAACTCAGCACTTGGCAGAAATCATGTTCTTCAGGCACATCCCCTCTTACACTACTGAGGCTAGCAGCTGCCCCATAGGGGCTAAGACCCCGTGACACGCACAACCCTCCACCAGTTGTTGAAGCGTCCGATGCTGTGGCCTCTTCTGTAACGCAAGCCCGGAAATCCATAAATGCCAGGGGTACCAAACCTAGAAACCTTATCAATTCCTTCATGACTGGGATGGGAATAACAACACGTGCTCGTGGAGACATCCCTTCCAAGCTCACAATGGCACGCCAAACTGCATTCAATCCAGACAACATAGGTCGTCTGAACATGGCAATGTATACCATGCCTCCTGTCACCACTTGCAACTCATGTTGGGAGGCTTTTCCAACAGCAAGACGGTTTAGAATGAGTCCTACGTACTTCCCAATCTTCGAAGGTTTGGCGCTACAAGTTCCGGTTTCCCCATTGATCCAGGCACCTTGTACTTCTGCTTGAAGGCTTCGTTGAGTGGCTTTCGCCGGATGACGTGGTAATCCTGAGGCGGCGTAGGCTTGCTGAATTTGTTCAACTTGCTCGGATGGGGTACCTTTGATGGTTTCGGCCAAAGCTGGGTCACACTTCTCGAACAAGTCGAAATTGTCAAGATAAATGCGAAACAGTTGGGAGCTCCCAGAAAAAACTCGATCTCTACGTAGCTCTGATTCGCCACCAAGTCCGTGAGGGAATGAACCTAGAGCCTTCCTAACCACCAGTCTGTGTATATGCTGCGCAACCGCAACGGAGTTTAGAAACCCCATAGGCAGCACTCGGCTGCAAAGGTAGGCAGGCTCATCTGGGAAGTCAGGAGGAACCAAGTCTGGGGGCAGCTGTCGTCCAAAGGCCATACATCCATGCCATTCCAATGGTACATGGAATAAATAAAAGAAGCAACGAATGTCTTCACTACTCACGCAGAGCAACTCTCCATTCTCAAGGTACAGCGCACCCATTGTTTGAATGTTAGGAAGTGTTCCTGTGTCACCAGACAAGGACCTGCAGTTCACATTCAATGGTTTAAAATTCATAATAGGGCGACATACTTCAGTAGAGCCAACGTACTCATGCTTCGAAACAGAAAACATTCCGCTCAACAAAGGCCGCCCTTTGATCTTAAACACCTTTGACAATGGAATAGCTGTACAGACTTGGGCCTCTAATAAACCTTTGGCAACGTTCCACCAATCCCCATCTTTGACCATCACGTCCGGAGTACGACCAATCACCATGTCTTCCTCAGCCACCATGTACTCCCTGAACCTAAGAACATAATCCAAAACACCCCCTTCACAAAAATCCCGGATATCCAGTTGTCCAACTTGAGCTGGGAGGGAAT